>RJWT010052355.1:0-10571 GCA_004365215.1 Cuniculus paca | reverse complement strand
GGACAGACCCTTCGAGTGAGGTAAGACTCAGACGCCACCTCTGAAGTGTTACCTTCATCACGTGAGACGGAAGCTGTGGTCCAATAAACCCTGGTGCAGCCTGCTTGTTGGCGACAACCCGCTGACTCATGACTGGGCGGGGAGAGGACTGGCCAGGGCTATGGGTGGAATGAGTAAGTTCACCTCCGTTTTTCACATCATGGGACCTAGAGAAAAAGAGGGCTTAGGATGATGAAGGACATCTTAGTAGAGACTGATTCACAAACTCAGTTCCTCTGGAAGACACTGATGGCAAAGATGCTGCTTCTAAGTCACCTGCACAGAGCCATACACCGCATTAGCTGCTTTAGGGGATGCAGGTCAGTGTCAGTGCTCAGCTCAGGACCCAAGGGCAGCTGGGTAAAGGAAACAGTAAACTCTGTTTGCTGAGGATGCTGCTATCAGAAGGCTATTTTTTCTGTCTGTATTTTTAAACTAAAAATATACGCTACTGTAGAAAGCCTACAGCGTCCAGAAAAATAGGAAAACAACACATCATCCCCTCAGAGGTGGTTCACCTTTTTGCTTGGATAGATCATCTCCAGGTCTTTCACCCAACACCAGTGTTTAATATTTTAAGCTGCTTTCCCTAAATATATAGTCACCACTTTCTCAAAGTATAAAAAAAAAAAAATTTCATCACAATCACTCTTAGCAGACAATGGGCAGTATAGCATGACATTGTCTCAAAAAAGAAAAGAAAAAAAAATCGTTCTTAACAAATGCAAAACATTTCAACACATCATTCTGCCACTGTCGAACATTTTAGGGTATTCTTAACTTTAAGCTACCATATTTAAAAGGGACACCTTGGGAGCTATGGTGTGGCTAAGCAAGCATTTGCCTAGTTTGCTCAAGGCTCTGGGTTCTATTCCCAGCATTGTGTGTGTGTGTGTGTGTGTGGGGAACGACCATGGAGTACACTTCAGATTTTTTTTTTCAAAAGTGGAATTTGTAAATCAGTTTGCAGCTGCAGCAGGATCAACCGAACTGCTGGTCCCAGTACATGTCAATCCCTAACCAGCACTGTGTTCAGCACTGGGGAGGTGTGGGTGGGACCATGCAGGGTGTTTAGAGCTCCCTTCCCAAGTCCTCTACCCAGGGCCTCCAGATACCCAGGTCTACTCTGTTTACTGCCAATAGCATAAGCCACCCCACCCTCTCAGCTGTCACCTTTCTCTTCCTCTGCCTCTGTCAGCACTGAGTGCCAAAGAGCTGGAAGCTAAGTCAAGCTCATAATCCATGCTCGGAAGTGGCCTCCTGACTCTCCACACATGCAGCAGAGTAAACCTTAAACTCTAGTTTTCAAAAATGACTCAAAACTGAATTGAACGTGGGTGAGATGAAAAGAAATGACATTACAGAAAATGTGTTAACTTGTTTTGATGACAATACCTGATATAAAAGAGCACATATGCTTGCTGGCTGAGTACCGATCTAATATCACTAGTAGATACGATGGAGTCATTCATTTGATACCACAGGCCATTGCTAGCCTGCAAAAGACAGCCAATGAAAAAGAAAGATTAGACTTTGTTAAGTTAATAAGGACAGAATAAAAAGAATAAAAAAGGGGGCCAGGGATTTAGTTCAGTGACATAAGTGCCTGCCTAGCAAGCGCAAGGCCATGAGTTTGATCCCCAGTACCAATAAAAAAAAAAAGAAAAAGAAGCATTCACACTTTAATTGTAAAACTCCCACCTTTCCCCCCAAAGAATGCTAATGCTTGCTGTCTTACAGAGTCTATGTAAAAGTAATGAGCAAAATCCACATGGCTTACTTTTATGTAACAGAAGTAATGGCCCGCATGGCAATTAAATCCGGTGTGGACCAGCACTGCATACAAAACATAAATAATGGGTTCTCCGTTTGGTTGAGACATGTATGGCCGAATATCAAGATACTCAGGATATTTCACATCCTAAACAGAAATGAACAAAGAAGAAAGGCATGTCATTTCTAATTGACATTTTTCAATTAGGTTATTTGTAATCCTTAACAGCTACTGGCATTTATGTCTTGGCTCCACATAAAAAGTAATTAATAACATTATCTACATACCTTAGCAATTTTTCCACCAGTAGAATTTGCAAAGCGTTTCAGAGAAAGTGTAAGAACATTAGATGATCTATGTATGGTAAACCTCTTTGAAGCTGGAACCATCTTTTTGCATCTTGAAATAAACAGAAACAAAAGATTGATGTATGAATTTCTGGTGTTTTAGTCTTTCCCTTGCTATTTCTCTGAAGCACCCTAATTTAAGATTCCAAAACAAGGACAATATATGAGGAACCTCACTCTCCTCCAAACCAACAGTGCAAATACTTAAATTAAAAATACTGGGGGTAGCCAGTAGTGGTACACACCTATTAAGTCCAACATTTGGGAGGCTGAGGCAAGAGGATCCCAATAAAGTCTTGGCCAGCCCGAACTACACAGTGAGTTCAAGACAACCATGAAAAACAAAGATAGACCCTGTCTCAAAAACCAACCCTAAGCCAAAATAAAAACCAAAAGTGAAGAAAACTGCCTAGTAACGTGACAGGAAAAAAAGGACAAATCCGAAATATCAAGATGCACAGGGCACCAAAGAGGTCAAAACAGATTAACTTTGGCTGGTGGTATAGTTCAAAGGTAGAATGCTTGCCTAGCATCCATAAGGCTATGAGTTCAACTCCCAGCACTGCAGAAAAACAAAATAATAGTGCAACTCAATTAAAAAAAACTGAAAACTAACTGATTTTGCAGGCTAGTGTAATTCTATGAAAAGAAAGCCCTACCCAGATACAAAAGGGAAAAGATGAAAAATTTCAGGAAAAATCCCTAGTCCTGGTGAGAAAAACACCATCTTCCCCCAAATACTGAATACTTGATGATAAAAGATTCTGTAATATAGATATCTGTATCACCTGACTATAAAGTGGGAATCTACTTGAACCATATGAAACAGGAATTCGTAAAACAGACTCCCTCGACTGCCTGGGGAAGTGTATTACTGAACAACGTAAATTAGAGGTTGCTGGCAGACACTATTCCACACCATGGGTGCCCACTGTAAGAAAGAGCCTCAACTCTTTTGGGGGAGAGGGTGACCCCCACCCTCCCTCAATCTCAACTGACAGGAAAGTCAAGGAAGATGCTGTTTAACAGACATTGTCGCAGCGCTGTGGCATCCAGGGTGGCAGCACTGGTTCCCCGAGGGCACAGAGCTGCCCATCCTGAGACAGTGCAGACACCAAACGCTGCCTGTTCCGGCCTCCGGAGCAGTCAGCCAGGGTCTCCCAGACTGCGCCAGAAGCTAAGACCACCTAGCGGGCCATTCAGATACACCATGCTCTTTAAACCAAGGCTCCCGTTGCCCCAACTGGAGCAGCCAAATCAGGGACTGCAAGCTGTCCCCATCATACTTGCTACACTTGTAGGAGTTTTCTCCATCTAGCTGTTCCGGCTTCACGAATTGCTCCAATGCCTTGTTAACACTCGGAGCAGCCTGGAAGGAAAAAGCGCATCACATCACCACGCGCTGTCACAGTTTGTGAGAGAGATGGACAGAACAAGCAAGCGAGCAGAAGACTCAGAAAAACAAATGAGAATCTTTATTTAAAAAAAAAAGAGAAAAGCTTTTATGGGAATGGTGCAACTGTTTCCAGCTACTTGGGAGACTAAGGCAGGAGGATTACAAGTTTGGGTCCAGACTAAGCAACTTAGATTCAATCTCAAAAATATTTCTTAAATGGGCTGGGAATGTGGCTAGCTGGTAGAGGGCTCTGGGTTCAATCCCCCAATGCTGAAAAAATTTTTTTTCCTTTAGGATGATTACCTCTACCCCATTTAAAAATGAGCAGGTTAAAGTGAACAAAAATACGTAAGGAGGTGGCGCATGCAGCTTTACTTAGAATACTGTAAAAGTGGATAGCAACAAGGAGTTAGATCCACCTACTGGACCACCATGAACTGTCCAAACACGCTGATGTGGACGGTCTCCAAGCAGATGGAAATGAAAACAGCAAGTGGACAAGTAGACAAAGGCATAATCCCTTTTTAAAAATATTCTCTTTATTTCATTTTTGTAATCCTGAGGGTCAAACCCAGGGCCTTCACACTGAGCTATACTCCCAGCTCTTTCCTTATTTTTATTTTAAACATGGTTCCACTAAGTTGCCCAGTTTGGGTTCAAACTTGTGATCCTCCTACTTCAGCCTTCCAGAGTCCTGGCATCACAGACATGCACCATCATGCCCTAATTATTCTAGTGCAATGTATATCAAATGACTAAATGCCTCAATGGTGAAGGGTAGACTTTATGCATATGTGCAATGTTTGTCCTTTTCATCATAAGCATGTATTACATCTGTAATCAGAAAAATAAAAAGTTCAAGAATAACAAAAATAGAGTTCAGAAAATGCAGGATGCTAAAATAATTTCTAACAAATAAGAACCATCTAAGGTTTGCTAATACATGTATCAAAACCTGGTTTTATTAAGATTTACTAAGTGAAAAGTCAAAGAATAAAAAAGATTTAAAACTTGACCACAAAAATTGTTAAATTTACCTTTATCTCCAATGTAATATCGAGATATGGATCAAAAGTATCTGAAACTCCCTTGCAATTTAAACATTTGACTGAAATAAAAATAAAATGCAAAAGATAAGCAAAGTGTAATCAGTATGGTAGTCGCATGTATTGAAATTAAAGAATATAAATACTATTTAACAGTAAAAAAATTGAAACGGTTTAATTTTTCTTCTACTAGATTGGGAAGAAAGTTAATCTTATACATAGTATAGGAAAAATGTCTCATGAATCTGCCCCTCATACACCAATGGATGGAATATAAACAGGTATGACCTCTTAGAATGACACATCAGTATAAAAATTTAAAATACATCTTATAACTTAAATTCTAACACTAAGAGCTTACCGTGTACACTTTTACACAGGCACAAAAGCGTGAGTACATCAGTGCTCTTGAATAAGGCACTGATGGTAACAACAGAAAACAAAGCTAAGTATCCATCAACAGGAAAGTAAAACAAATGGACACTATTCCAGCTATGAAAAAACCTGTTAGACCTATATGTGTTTAAAATGAAAGATTACTACTTAATGTTGAGGGGAAAACACAAATATTCTATGGTGGGCTCTCAGTTTGCCCATGCACAAGAACCTATCAGAAGGATATACTTGAAAGTGGTAAGGGGCTGCCTCTGGGGAGGAGGAGGGAGTCTCTACTTTTCCTTATTTCTACTATTTGCATTCTAATACCACATGCATTTGTCACTTTATTGACTTGTGAACAAAAACTTACCTCTAGATCTTAGATATCCTCCAAATATCTGACAAACAAGTGTAGTGGCTTGGGTGTGTCTATCTAATCTGAAAAAGACAAAAAGATATACAAGAATTTTGCAAAATTATGGATGTCATGACTAGATTTTTAAAAGTATGTACATTTATAAAAGAGTAAGAATTCAGAGAGGAGATCCACAAAAAAATAAAAAATCAGTCTGCGTGGTACCCAGAGATCAGACCTGCCTGGAGGAACACAGTGAGGGTCTGGGGAGGAGGATGGAAGGAGCTAAATTATGAAGAGACTTTGAAATCCAGGCAGGAATTTGGTTCGCAAACAACACAGCAAGAAGACACCCTCAGCAGGTTTGTGACCCCACGTGGGACTTGGGAAGGTAGGGAAGGCAGAGTCTAACATCATCCAGACCATGAAGGCCTGGACAGCAAGTAGAATGCAAAGGGAGGTATCTACACTAGGTGTGTGGGCAGCAGCGGGTGGGTTAGGAATGCTATATAACTGTTTCACCCATCCTTCTCTTAAGTTTGCATTTAGATTTTAGGAAGAAGCTATAAGGAAGTGGTAACAGAGACAGAGAGTGCAGACATGAGCAAGAGGGCAGCAAACATATTTATAAGGATGGAGGTCAACAAAAAAAAATCTGGCACAATTAGAAAAGAGAATCAGCAGGTACTTTTAGTAGGCCAAGGCATACTGACACTCAGAAATTAAAGAGTAGCAAAACTGATGTTCATTTCCTGGCATCTATGATTGAACAAATTGAAACTGTGATAGTAAGCACATCTTTTTAAATTTTAGTCACTTTGAAACAATGCAAATAGGTGGAGAAGAGGCAATGCAAAGTCAAAAGGTAAAGCAAACAGATCTGTGTATTTTTAACATAAAAGGCAAAACAAGCATGAAAAGCCAGAGATGTAAACTGAAGAAATGACATGTACTCACTTATTGCTGCCGTTTAAGCATGCTTTCTGCATAGCATCAACAGTATACTGAAGAAATTCATGAGCATCTTCTTGGTTTCCAAAACGGAAGTGCCTAGCTATACCTATAAATTTTAAGTAAAGACAAGACTTTATCATTACATATTACATGTGCAGACTGCCAAGTTACATTTTATGTTACTCAGAAAACGCCCAAATAATTACACTTAATAAGAAAAAAGCACTAACACAAGCACCACACACTTTCACCAAGAGCCCACAAGAGATGCAGTTCTGAGAGTCCAGAAGAAGCCAGAATGACTCTTTACCAAGTTAACACAAATTCCACTTGAATAAAATCAGTATCAGTTCTATTGTCTCAAGTTGGTCCAAAATGTTAGTTTAGTGCACTCATTGTAAACATGACATTCAAATCCATAAGAGACTCTATAGAACATAAATATCAACCTAGTCAATCCCATACCAATGACCAAAGAACAAATTCTATTCTCATTTCAATCCTTCTAAATGACTAAGCAGTTGCAAGATGACAGTATTTTTAAAAATTATAAATAAAGCAGTAGCACAAGTGTATGAATAGCACGAAACATATCAGACACTGAGTTTTATATGTGTAGGAATATATATATATATATAGCTTAAATCATATAAAATTGCCAATATTCCACCAGTTTTGACCTATAAAAATAGCTATTCCATGATTCAAGTGTGTGTATATATGTGCACATTCAGAACAATGTCACTTTCCTAAAGACTATGTTATTATTCATGCCGGCTATATATATGTGTCTAAAAATAAATGTATACACGATCAAAATAATCAAAACCTGTCCTGGCTAAAATTTTGTCAGAACCCAATATGTTTTAAAGATTTCTGCACTCTTCGCTCTGGTTCATCGATAATTCCAAAGGCCAATTTAACCTTTAGTAGTTTTTAAGGTAAAAGGATTGCAATTTATCACTGTAAAATTATATGTCCCTGTAATTACCAAGCTAGATACCAGATTAAGAATGGAGGGCTAGGGAAATAGCTCAGTGACACAAGTGCCTGCCTGGCAAGCACGAGATCATGAGTTCAATCTCCGGTACCAAAAAAAAAAGAGTGTAAAGAGTATTATGTCCATATACATTTTTATTACATCTTGGTTAATGCAAAAAGCACACAGAGCCTGGTATGCTGGTGCAAGCCTGTAATCCCAGGCTGAGGGAAGAGGATCCTGAGTTTGAGGCCACCTTGGGCTTCACAGTTAGACCCTTGATTGGGTAGAAGGCAGGGAGTAGGTATGTAGAAAATACGTAAGAAAATTTCATGCCACTTATTTAGAAATTTAAAATTAAATAGATGGGAGGCTAGGGCAGGAGGATCGCCATGAGTTCAAGGCCAGCCTGCACTACATAGTGAGACCCTGTCTCAAGTTTGTTCATAAATTTAGTTATGTTATGAGTATAAATTTTTATTTAAGAGTATAATTATCTTTGACAATTCTTATCACTATGTACAATCCAGGATTAATTTACCAAATTAAAACTGATTATAAACCACTTACTGAAACCTGAGGGACAGTATCAGCATTAGACTGCTCAGCACAGAAATCCAACTACATGAGAAAAGGTCTCTGTAAACCATTTTGTTAACAGACTGAGTTTTAAATCATTTAAAGTTTGCTTTTATTAAACTAAATATGATCATCTTTACTGCATTGTCATCTCTTTAAAATTTTAGAAACAGTTTACATAGTAAACATTTTACTAAACATCTGTTACTCATTAAAGACATATCCACATATAATAAAATACATGTGGCTTATTTTGTAATAAACTTTGGGCTTTTTTTTTTTAAGTCATATAAGCCATTAAGACTAACCAAGTAAAAGCCAGGCAAGACAGGGCATGCCTGTAGTCCCAGCTACCCAGGAGGCTGAGGTAGGGGGATCACTTGGGCAATAATAGTAACCCTCACTTAAGGAAAAGACTACTTTGCTTAAAAAGACTTCTCTGGTTGATACTTACGCTGCATTTCATTGATGACAAACATAGGTTTAATAACATCCCCAGGATTATTGAGTGCCTGGGTAATATGCGCTTGCATTGTACACATCATACAAAATCCTTCTGCATGACCTGAAAGATACATGACAATGCCCCATATTAGCAAAACACAGCTAGACAGTAAACCATAAACGAAGAGCACATTCCTGAAGTGAAACAACAGTAACAGCTGCTAGGTGTATGCATTGACCTATCTACTTTTATTTTCACTTAATTCTCTAAAAAACCTAAATAATAAGTATATATTGGCTCTAGTTCACAAGAGAGGAAAACACGCTCAGAGTTAAAAATCCACCCAAGGTCACACAGTCAGACTCAATACATACTTTTTCTAGTTTCAAATGTTGTGGTCTTAGTGACTCTATACTGGAAAAGTAAGTTTTTCTTACACTGCTGTTAGTTTCAAATGGTGAAAGAATCTCTCCCATAATAGGAGTTAGAAATATCTACATATTCTAACATTGTGGCTTTCCTGGCATCGTATCAGGATCTCTACTACATTTTCTTAATTTTAAAAACTGTCTTTTAAAAACGTAATGAATGCTAGTTCACGCTAAGTGGTGTTACTAACAACTAGGGATTAGAGGCCAGGTACACTACTAAATGTCCTGCAAAGAGTAAGATATCCCCTTACAGCAAAGAATTACCAAGGCCCAAATATCAACAGGTTCTACCTAGATAAAAGTTGTTCAGAACTTAGCTAATAAAGCTTTTAAAATCCTTGAAAGGATCAAACTATATCTAGTAAATTAAATCCAACAATGTAGAATTGTGGGATGAAAAGGAGAATATCTGAGATGAAAAATATACCACAGAGGATTAATAACATATCAGACACCACACAAGAAACCATTAGTAAATTTGAAAACATTCATTATGGATAGAAGACACCCATAATACCACATCAAGAGAAAAAAGAAACCTCAAAATAACAGTAACAAAATGGAAGTATATTGGTGAGCTATAGGACAATTTCAAGTTGTCCAAAACATGCATTTAATTACAGTCTGAAAGTAAAGAGATGGAACAAATACATCAAGAAATACTTATCTACAAAAGAAGAGAAAAAGGAAGATTCTGAAGGTGATGGAATAGTTTTGTATTCTGACTGAGGTGATGCAGTGGTTTACATGAATGCTATCCATGTGTTTAAGTTCAAAGAACTTCACACACAAAAAAGTTAATTTTATTCTGTGAAATACATGAGTTTTTTTAATGACCAAAAGTTGTTCCAATTTCAAGAGAATAGTACATTCACATATTTAAGAACTTCAATAAATCCCAAGCACAACTGCCTAAGACAAGTGATGAAATCTTAAAAGCAGTAAGAAATTAAAAAACATTCCAGGGGCCAGGGATATAGCTCAGTGGCATAAGCACCTGCCTGGCAAGTGCCAGGTCCTCAGTTCGAATCCTGGTACCACCGTCCCCCAAACCTTTCATATGTAGAAAGGAAAGGAAAACTGACAACAGACTTCTCATCAGAAATAGTGCAGACGAGGAGGTCATGCAGTAATGTCTTTCAAGCATTAAAAGAAAAATAAGATGCCAACATCTTTCATGAAGATGAGATTTCCACATCTGGGAAGATGAAACAGAAGTAGTTTTCCCTGTTCCATACCCACATACAACAATAAAATCCTCGGAACTACATAGTCAACAAACATAAAAAGACTGAAAGGTACAGAGAAAAAGAGACATACTAGGAATCTCAGGACTACAGCAAGTCATGGTGGTGCTTTTCTAGTTTTCTTTGTGCCTTGAATACTCCAGACTTGGAACTGAGGAAGTCAGCAACCAGGAAACACAAACAAATGCACAGAACAAAGCCCCCACAAAAAGCCTGCCTTTCTATCCAACTAAAGGATGAGGAAGGGGAAGCCTAGTATGACAACTTTAGAAAAACTTGTTCTACACTATCTCTTGTGTGTATGTATACAGCCCCCTTCTCAAAATATTGATACCTTTAAAGCCTTTAACTACACCTTTAAAAACACCTTTCTGGCTGGGCAGACATCACTCCTTCCAATTCTCAGAGACAGGGAATGGCTCAGCCAAGAGTGTACCTTTGCTCTGCAAACTTAACAGTCCAGAACCATGCACCCTTCTGTCTGACCTGTACACCCAGGGAGCAGTGTTACTCTGCATTAATCAGCCCATGCTCAGGTCCCAGGCAACTAAGGACCACGCCTGTGGCTTAGAGCCCACTAGAACTATTCAAATGAGCCAGT
>RJWT010052354.1:0-10575 GCA_004365215.1 Cuniculus paca | reverse complement strand
TTTTGTTTGAGTTTATTGTCTGTAAATGTAAGAACAACCATTTTGAAGAAAGCAAGAGACACTAGGGTAACCATTGTTAATCTCCTGTTGTTATGTCTTGAAAACCTGTATAGCTTGCAGTGTTCTGTTTTGAAATGCTATATTATGTTTGACTCTATTCTGTTTTCTTTTGCTTTTTTCATTCTGTTTTGTTTTGTTTTGTCCTATTCTCTTTAAAAAAAAAAGTATAGGGAAAAGATGCCAATAAGTTAAAGTAAAGTAAAAAAAAGAGAAATAATACAGATGAGAGTAGAAATAAATGAAAAACAAAGCAAGCACTTTGGAGTAGATGCACAAGACAGAAGTTGGGTGTTTGAAATGTGAACAACAAACAAAACCTACTCAGGCTGATTAAGAGAAAATGGGAGAAAACACAAATTCAGAATTTTAGAAACATACAGGAAAAAGTAATATTAGACATTTCTAAGAGACAACAGAGATTTAAAAGTATGAACATTATAAACAAAAATTTAGGTAGATAATTTTGAACCTAAGAAAAGTGCATCCATAGGAAAAGGTTGCTCAAAATTGACTCAAGAAGAAAAAAGTCTTTTATTTGTTAATTTATTGGTACCTTAGCTTAAAATTAGTTGACCTCCCGAACACACCACATCTCGATGGTTTAGGCAAATGCTATCTTCAATGAACATTTTCTAACCCTGTGAAAAGTCTTCCAGCACAAAGGAGAGAATCGTCCCAGGCTGTTCCTTGGGACTAAGGCAGTAGTACAAACAGACTAGGACGGGAAGGAAAAGAAATCGAGGGGCTGAGGACCTGGAGCACAGGGCGGCGGAGGGCCTCAGTGAGCGCTGCAAGCCCGGACCTGCGATGTCCCGGGAAGTGACTGGGCACCGCCACGCTGGGCTTTCCCCAAGAACACAGAGCCGACCTGGCATTCAAAAGCCTAGCGACACAATCGCTTACGTGATTACACACATTAAAGAGAAAAACAATACAATTTGAAGCCAAAAATTATTCAATTAAATGCTACATCCGTTCAAGATAAAATACTCTCATCGAACCCGGAATAGGAAAAAGAAATCTCCTTGACCCTCAATCTGATAAAATTTTAAATAAAAAGCTATAGCAAAGACACGTTTAATATTAAACTGCTTACATCACTCTCTTTAAAAACAGAAAACAAGGACAAAACGTCTAGGGAGGCGTACCTGTGTTCAGCATCTGGCCAGCTCCCACCTTGAGACTGTGCCTGGGCCCCAGCCGCCCTCACCTCCTCATTCCTGGCACCCCTACCTCCCTGTGGTCCCCTTTCCCAGCCTTCCTCCTGGAAAAACTCATCCTAGACGGACGTTTCCTGGGCATGGAAAGAGGCCCAAGAGATGGAGACGGGGAGGAGGAGAATGGGATGTAAGAATTAAGACGTGCCATGCGCTGTACCAACTTCCTGTGGTGAACACGGTTACATAGGTAACCATTATGCACTGCATACAAGTGCTCCTAAAAATGAAAAAGAATTTATCCTGGATCATTTTTAGTAGTCAGTTATAAACGAGTGTAGTTTTGATTGCATAATAACTGTTTATATGCATGGGGTACAATGTGAGGTTCATACAAGGATCAAATCAGGACGGTTAGTAGACTCGGGCCCTTAGAAGCTTATTGTGAAATGGGAAGAAATTGTTCAAAAGGGAGAAGGAACTAGGATGGCTGAAAGGGGAAAGGATGGAAGGGAAAAGGGAAATAAACGCCAGCAGACCTTGGTACAGTATGATGACTGCCCTCAACAAGAGTGTCCTCTAGACCAGAAAACAGTTTCTCCTCCCTCCGTGTCTGCCCGTCTGTCCCTGTCCCCCGAGTGCCCCTCATCTTGCTGCAAGTCTTCAGGAAGCAAGCCGACACATCTTCCTACAAGAAGCAGGGAAGGGTGGCAGGAGGCTGTGCAAATGACAGGCCGCTCGCAAAGGAGTGTCCCGAGGTCTGCTGACGTTAACTAACTCGCACCTGGTGTAGACCTAGGGTCTCCTGGCACGGCTGAAGGATCGGTGATATTTGGCTGTTTACCTTCTAACCTGTTTATTTCTACATAATCCATTATTTGCAGAGCTGTTTCCATTTATGAGCCTGGAAATTTCTCTTCCTTCTGCTGGTTCTTAGTACTTTGTTGATTTTATCCAATTTTATTGATAACCCTAATCATTCTTTACCTTTTATTATAGATTTTTGTCTTATTTATCCTTGTAAGCAGTAAGCACTCTCCTAACTTTGTCTTTCTGTGTTTAAAAAAAAACTTCCAAACAGCAGTCTGTTAATAAATGTTAAATAAAAATTAACAAAACAATATACCATATGTTGGCTAGTTACTATGTTCTGTGTACTATGATAAATACTTTACATATAAAGTTTATTACACATCCATAAGCAAACTGGTCCAGGCGAGTGCATTAGGACTAGCACAGGGCCGGGCAGCTTTCCTCCTATGTGGTTAGGTGCCCCAGAAATCAGTCCAGCAGTGTGTGCAGAGAGTCCCTCAAGATTCACTGTCTTACTCTGCTGCACTGTGGATGGTTTCAGCTATAGAAATTAATCTCTTGGGATTCCAGAGGCTACAAGTCCAAGATCAAGGTACATTCTGGGCTTCATTTTGAGGCCTCATTCTGAGGGTGTTTCATTCTGAAACTTCTTCTCTCAGCAAATAGGTGGCTACCATCTCACTGTGTAACACACATGAGTTCATTTCTTCTCCTCCATCTTATTTTTTCCCTGCCCTCCTCTTCTTTCTCTTCCTCCTTCTCTCTTTCTCTCTCTCTTTGTGTCTCCCACATACACTTTCTCTCCCACTCTTTCTTTTATGGAGTATGGGTTTCAAACACAGGGCCTTAGCTCTGAGTTACATTTTAGCCCTTTAAATTTTTTTTTCTTTTTTTGAGACAGGGTCTCATTAAAGTTGCTAAGAGTTGCCCAGGGTGAACTCAAACTTAAAATCATCCTGCCTCAGCCTCCTACAGTATGTGAGGTGCTCAACAAGAAAGCAGAGTGTTTCTTGTTATAAGTGCACTAAATCCAGTAGCCAGGGGCCCCATCCTCATGACCTCATCTAACCCAACTTACTTGTCCAAAGTCCCACCTTCAAATACTATCATGCTGGGAGTTAGGGCTTCAATGTACAAATGCTGAGGGGTCACAAATATCTGTCTAAAATTCTCACAATCAACTATAAAACTGAATCTGTAACACAGTTCTGCTGTGTACTCACTGAGAGAGCTCACTGCAACATGGCCAACCCATCACAGGCGAAACCACTGAATCCATAAACCAAAACAAACCTCTTCTCACTATAATCTGATCACCCAGGTACTTTCCTTTACATTGATAGAAAATTGACTGCACAACCATGCATCCCATATTGATCTAATCCCCATTCACCTTAAGGAATGTGGCATTTTGTATGTTTATATTCTTTATTTGTTCACTAAGGGTCCTGTTCTGGTGGCATTTGGAATATAAATTCCTTAAGTTTATGAGATGTACTTTAATTGTTAAAAAATAATCTACAGCATCTACTACCACAACTATGGATTGTTATGGTTGATACATTGTGTCAACTTGAGAAGTTTAGAAATTTAACTAAGAGACTCAGCAGGGAGTCAAGATCATTACTTTGTAAGTATCCTCAACCTGTGCAAAAGGAGGGCACAGAGGTAGTATGAGTGCTACACTTGCCCTGAGGTAGGGCTAGCCTGCTTACGATATAAGGGAAAAGAAAAGGCTTGTTCTACCCCCTTTTTGCTCTGGCTGCTTTTGCTTGCCACTGCCTTGAAATGTTGCTCCTCTGCCATGCCACCCTGCCTTGGAGCCAGTTGATTATGGACTGAAACCTCCACAAACAGTGAGCTAGATAAACCTTTCCTTCCTTCATTTTGGGTGTTGGACATTTTGTCCCAGCAACAAGAGAAAAGTAATCAAGACAAAGCTGTACTTTAATTGTTAAAAAATAATCTACAGTATGTACCACCACAACCATGGATGCAAAATAACAGCTCATTTGTACAGTACTTAATTGTTTATTGAGCGCTTCTGATGCTTAATGAAAGGGAGTCTCTGTGAGAAAATGTAAAGAGTTAGCAGGAGTGGTTAGAACCTTTTGTACTAAATGTCCCAAACCAAGATGTAGCAGGAGAGCAGAGTTGGCATCCATGGTGTCAATGCCATGTCTATCCGACAGTCCTCAGCATATGGCATCTGTTGACACAAGTGAATGACACGAGGCTGACTGGGATTCATGTCCTGCAAAATCAGATTTTCTTGAAAGAAAACTGACTTAAAGAAAAATAAGCAACTCACTAACAGAACACAATCAATACCACTTCCTCTTTTCAATGTATTCTGGGATGACGATGATTGTGCAGGAGGAAGACTGACTCCTTATTTATCCTCTCAGGTATCTCCATCTCTTCAGTCCCTTCCTCTCCCTGAAGAGCAGTCAAATGTCTTCAAAATCTCTCTTATTTTACAGAAAAAGATCCCTGGGCCTCATGTCTTTTCTTCTGCTGCTTCCGACCTTCATTGCTAAGCTGCACTAAACATTTAACTGCACAGTGTTGGCTTTCTCTTTCCTCACCTCCCATTACCTCGGAAACCAGTTGCAGACTGACTCAAGACACAGGCACTGCCTTGCATCCGTCAGTTAGCACTCTCCTGAGCATGGCTTTGGTCACCAGAGTCTATGAGTGCTGGAAGTGGCTCTGGGTCAGATGCCAGGGTCTGAATCTAGCTCCTCCATTTACCAGATGTTTGACTGTCTGCAGTTGCTTAAGATTACAATCTCACTTTCCTCCCAGGTGCAATGAATTCAACAAATCCTCCATCAGATGATTGTCACGATGATTAAATGAGGAAATGCGTGTAATGAGGTTGGCTCGGTTCCTGTCTATTATTCTGCCATTTACAGAGGGCTCAGTACGTTTGACCTCCCTGAAGCTTTCGTGCTGCTGGTCCCTTTCTGCTTCCCAGCATTCTGTCTGCCCTTTGCTTTCCAGGTTATTGGTTGTTTCTACAACGCTAATCATATCATTTCTCAATGGTTCTGAACAACTGTATAATAGAGTGTGTGATGAACTCAGAGTTAACTAACTAGTTAGTAATTTTGTCATGGAAGTGGAAGATCATAATAAATGAAAAACTCACTCACACTTAGGAGAGATGATTACATAAGTCATGTACACCAGGAGGTGGAAACTGTAGGAACCAATTTAGAATTTGCCTAATGTACCAATCATCTCTTTCTTCTTCCTGACAATTACACATCTGTGTATAAAACGCCGTCACTGAAAAGCTCCACTAGCATCAAGGTAAACAAAATCTGACCTGAATTGTCTTTCTTCACTTTACTAGATAGCTTCAGAATTCCATAAGGCCTCACCTTATCTACTAGTTCATCTGAGTCTTTCTGAGGAAAGTAATTTAAGGAGTTAATTTGATCATGAGTGGCTAACATTCACAACATAAAAATGGAACTAAGAGGTGTTGGTGCAGGTGTTTGTGCATATCCTAAAATCAACCACAGATGGGTTAGAAGAGTTAGAAGCAGCTGGCTGTAAAGTGGGTTAACACAAAGCTATAAAAAAAAGTGTTTCATATGAGATGATGGTAAGTTAACCTATTCAAAACTGCTCTTTGAGAAGTATAATCTTTCCTTTAGGACCATGGAAATTATCTTTTGAAAAATTATCCTATTCCAAAATAATGAGAATTGAAGATATCATGATCAGGGCAGAGTAACAGGGAAAACAATTTTAAATTCCCTTATATAGTCACATTAAAAACCGTGGTAAATAAAAATTTAACACTTTTCACTCCATTAAAAAATCAGATAAAATAACACTAAACTTTTTTCTTTCATAATATTTCTTAAATCTTTTTGTTCAATTGTTTAGGAAACATTGCTACATATGCATTACCGGCTGAGGCAGATTTTTCTACCAAGTTTTACGCTGTGAGAAAAAATTCTCCCTACAATGTTTTTAAACTAGAATTTCCTGGTTGAAATATAATGCATTTTGATCTCCGTTTTCCAATTTTGCTTTTGTAAGTCATAAAAAAAGCTAATATAATAGCCTATCATTTGCAGAAATTATACTTCTGGAGGTCTGGTCTTGCCGCCAAGCCTGGGTCTGGTCGCAGGAGATGTACCCGCAGACAAAGCAAATTGAGACCCGCTTCTCTGCATTGATCCTCGACTTTCACTTAACAGAAGTCATGACATTTCTGCGTTGACTGTCCGTAAACAGTCACATTTTGGGCATGAGTTGGGGCTTCTAGGACTTCTAAATACACAGAATGGTAGTGGGACAGCCCCAGAAGGGTGAGACAGGGCAAAGTAAGTAAGTGACATTCGCAAAGCCAGTGCAGTCAGTGGGCGTTGCTCATATTTTACTTACTGTTTCAATCCTAGTTTCACAAGCACGTCCTCCTCTGGTTTTCTTTTATTCTTCCTATAGTACAAGCTCTCAGGCACTATAGTGATATCTACATCTATCTATCTATCTATCTATCTATCTATCTATCTATCCATCTATCTATCACTTATGTTTGAGGCGTGCCTCACTTTGGCTCACAAGGAGGGGTTCAAAGAGGTTCTGTCTCTATCAGAATTTCTCAAATTGAAATACATTTTAAACATAGCAGTGATATATTGTGTAAGCTGCTGAGACTACCAGAGCACTGAAAAATGAACTGTGGAACTGGAATTATGAGGCCTGTGTTTTACTACCAACTATGACTTTGGGTTTGGGAATGTTAGAGGGCACTAAAACCAGACTCAGATATATTTTCTTCACTATGCAGTCTAGAATTTGTACTTTACCTATTTTGTAATGAGCAGATAAATTAGCAAAGCCACATTACTGGAGAGGCTGTTTATGCAAAGCCCTCTAAAATATAATACCTTTTCTTTTACTAACAGTCTTTTTTTTTTTTTTTGTGATACTGGGAATCAAATCCACGTCCTTGCTCATGCAAGCAAGGTCTCTAGCACTGAGTTATGTCTCTGGCCCTCCACTACTTATCTTACCAGATACTAATCTTTGACTGTAAGGAAACCAAGAACTGAAGCAATGTTTGACAAACTATGAAATACTCCAGGAAGAAGATTCCCAGCGGTAGGCAGCTGGACAGAGGGACACTGACATTCCCCGCATTGAGGTCAATGTGCACTTATAAAATAAAGAGCAAGATGAGGACACTTAGGTTGGAAAATGGATTCTTAATGCCAAATTGAATAGTTCCTCAAAGAGGTGGCAATACTTTCACTGCACTGTGTGGCTGTGCAATTTTGCTTAGGGACAAAAGACAGATCTCAGAGGGTGTGTGATTTCTAAGGATTGTACCTTAGCTTAACATTAAATTTATGGCCAAAATTCTTCTGTAGAAAGTTAAAAGTCATCTTTCATTCCAATATTGTAATTCACAATGAGTCAGTCAACAAGAATGTGTCTGGCAGGTCCTGTGTACCTGGCGTTGTGGTATAGTTAGAGCTGCAAAACTATAAATTACTACCCCTGCACAAGAATAAAGAGTTATGCAGTACCTAACAGCAATACTACATCTCCAGAAATAAATATTTAATGACTGCAGAAAGAATGGATGAATTAACCTACTCTCATGTGGCCTAGGAAAAATTATTTAAGCTCTTCATGTATTTATTACTTTGTCTGATAAAACAGCAGTAACATTGCATACTTTAGGAGTGATAGGGAAGATTAAATGAGTTAATACAGAAAAAGAGTTCAATAAATTTACTCTGTATTATTAATTAGAACACAGGTGTGTATGCTTATACAATAAAAGATGAAATTTTATAGGAAAATAATAAATTACCTATCACAGATCAGTAGAACATAGGTTGAATATTGTATGTTAAAATGGGTTTCTTGGAATGAAGAAAAACCAGAAGACAGAATTGAGTGGGAAAGAGCCATTAGTATGGTCTGGAATTCATATTTGGTTGGGCTCTGGAAGGATGGGTGGGAGGTGACTAGGTACATGGAGAGTGTAACAAGATGATAAACTGTCCATGAGCAAACCTTCAACATTTGTTTACAATGATCATGAATATTTGGGAACTCTAAGTAAATTTAATAGTGTTGTAGAAATCTACCCACAGAATATTCAAAGAAATATTGTTCTGTAGAAGTTAAATCATTGGAAAAAATACACTCACGTTATTGAACGTGGGACCCTAGAAACTCAAGAGTCTTGTTTTTTAGAATGTATGGCCTGTGACAGGTTCAAATCATATCTTCTTCAATAATTTGGAAACAAAGGGAAAATATGAGTATACAAATGATTTAGAAATGTATTTTTAATAACATTAGATTGCATCCTAGAATTTGTCCAGGTGTTCTCAAACATAATTAAATATACTAAAGTATAATAAATAATTACTTCATATAGCAGGTTTTGACATAATTGCATATCAAGCAAGAGGATCAGCCCTGAGGATATCAACTGATACAGAAAACAGGACAGAAGAAGTAGAGGAGGACCTATGCAATTACTACAGAGAGAAAAGCACAGATGTAAGAGACAGTATCGTGAAAATGTATGATATATATATATATATATATATATATATATATATATATTACAGTATATATAAGATATACTATCACGTAACATATATGTCAGTTCCTGGGATAATGGTAGATTTATCTCTTTGGAGTTCTTTCAATTTTTTGTTTTTTATTTCCAATATAATTAGAAGCATTTAAAACTAAAATTGTAGAAAGTATATATATACATATATATGTATTTATATGCATATGCCTGCTGCGGTTTTACTATGAAGTGTCCCCCCCAAGATTCATGTTTTGAAGACTTGATTTCCATTGCAGCACTGCTCTGAGATGGGGTTCAGAGAGGTGATTCAATCATGAAGGCCTTGACTTCATTAAGGAACTAACCCACTGACAAGTTCACAGCTAAGTGGGATTCTAGGAGGTAAGTCCTAGTTAGAGGAAGTAGGTCAGAGGGGACACACCTTTGAAGTGTTTGTCTTTTCCTTGGCCTCTTTTTCTCTGATTCTCTTTCCTCCTTGTAGCATGAGATTAGCAGCTTCCCTCCACCACACACTTCTACTATGATGTTCTGCCTCTTTACTGACCCAGTGTAATGGAGACAGGTGACCATGCTCTGACACCTCTGAAACCGTGAGCCAAACTGAATCTTTTCTATCATAAAATTTTAAGTTTTTCTCAGGTATTTTGTTATAGTGATGAAAAGTTGGCTCATATGTACTCAACACCTATCACTTGGTGACTATTTTAAATGCTTACAGTCCAGAATACATTAGAAATGAACATACATGATCAAATAAATGATGTCTTTTTTGAGTGTAAAAGAACATACAGAGTATTCAAGGTTCCTCAATTTACTGTGGCAAAGAATGAGGAAAGGATTTGTTGGTGTAAGAGTCACTGGAACTAGATCACATGCAATTGGAAACTCTTGCTGTTTCCTGAGAGTATAGAAATGCTAGTCATCCTTAGACAAGGGGACAAGTTGGCTAAATCTGGGCTCTGGTAAAAACAAACAAAAAACAAAACAAAAAAAGACTTTCCTGGATCATTCATTCATGTCCTTCTTTCATAGCCAGAGATGTATAGGCACCATTTAACCAAGTCCCCCTCTACCTCCTTCTCCAAAGCCATCACATGTACCCCAAAGCCATTTCTTATTCTTCTGCATGGAGAAATAATTGCAAGTATTCCTAGTTCCTCCCCACAACCCATGCAACAGGTAGAGGAACTCCAAATCCATTACTAAAGAACTGGCTTGCCTTGGAGACCTGCAAAAATGTGTCTGTTTCTGTTATGGTTTGTGTTTGGATGTCCCCCTAAAGCCTCATGAGGTCATGGGGGCGGTGAGCCTTTCAAAGCAGCTGAGTCTAGCATTTGTGATTGGTTCATAGTCTAGTGCTGGTATTGGTGGTGTGAGTGCTGCAGCTGCCCAGGGGTGGGTATGCAATATAAGGGAGGGAAAGAGTCTTGCTCTTCCCTTTTTGCCCCTTTTTGCTCTTGTTGCCTTTAGTAACTGCCACAGTCATGAATGGCTGCCTCTGTGCCATGCCACCCTGCCTTGGAGCCAGCTGAATATGGACTGAAAACTGCAAACTGTGAACTAAATAAATCTTTCCTTCCTTAAGTTTGGGCATCAGGTATTTTATCCCAGCAACGAGAGAAAAGTAACCAAGACAGTGTCTCTCCAGGATTTCCCAGGGCAGAGACTCTGGAGCTGCCGTTTCTGTGTCTCCCAGAGCCATTCTCGGCACTATCCAAGGGATCACCCTCCAGGCCGAAATGAAGCAAGACATTTGGGGCTCATGGGCTGTGGGTTCTATTCTGTGATGATAATCCAAGCAAATGCCTACTGAATGCTAATGTGTCACACTGCTGTGTTTGTCCAGAACAGCCCATCAACAAACACAGTGACAGAAGTGTGTGCAGCCTGACAAGGAACTGCCATGAAGAGGGTAATTTCAGGAGACTGAATACCGTGTGTGTGTGTGTGTGTGTGTGT
>RJWT010052353.1:0-10571 GCA_004365215.1 Cuniculus paca | reverse complement strand
AATCAATTAATAAGGGTCTAATCTCTGGGTATTATACCTAGATCCCCAACAGGGTGAATTTGTGCAAGGCAGAGTGAGAAGTTCACAAGTGCTTGTTTTCTTGATTTCTTGATAATGTGGCAACACTGAGTGATTTCAGCTCTCTCTTCACTCCTCACTCACTGGGGGCTGGGGTGAGGGAAGTCAAAAGTGAATACTTTCCAGGAGCCCGTGGAAGGAAAACAGCGATTGGAGTGATCCATATGTTGGAAGCTGGTATTTGAATAATGATCAGTAATTTGAGAGTATATTCAAAATTCCCTCATTTCTTGTTCTCTTATCCTGTCTACCTTAAAGACTCAGATTTGTTTTTTTATTAGTCCATTTCTGCAGTACATAAGGGTTACATTCCTTGTGTGGAATTGATACATACACATAACACATCTTAATTCCTTTTCATTCCCTTCCCTCTCTCTGTCTCTCTCTCTCTCTCTCTTTTGAGACAGGGTCTTGCTGTGTAGTTCATGCTGACCTAGAATTCACTGTGTAGTCCAGACTGACCTCAAACTTGCAGGGATCCTCTTGCCTCAGCCTCCCAAATGCTGGGATTACAGGTGTGCACCACCACACCTGGCCTTCCTGTATCTCTTGATCCCTTCCCATCTGTGAAAGACCTATCTTCCTCTTTCCTATTATCTTTATTTTGTTCTTTATATATACTTTGCATTTCTCATATAAGAGTAGCCATGTGGTATTTAAGCTTGTGTGTCTGATTTATTTCACTTAACATCATGGTCTCGAGGTGCATTATTTTCCTACACGACTCACATTTGTCTGTCTTTACAGCAGAGTAGTACTTACTTTACTGTTGTTGCTCCTCACAGTGTAGACAGCTGAAATGTACATCAGCTTGAGATTATGTACAAGGAACCCTGCAGCATTCTCCAAGGAGGAGGTAGCATATCACTTACAGAGGCCCTGACAGTCCAGGTGGCCATGGCTGGCCCTTGACTACAAATTCAGTGCTGCTTCAGTTCCCCCAGGGTGTCGAGCTAGCAAGGGGCATCCCCCTCCCTTCTGCTATCCCTTGAGGATTCATTTGTTTGTATTTTCCAGACCATTTATTCCATAGCCTCTTGTGTTTTGGGGTGAAGATGCTGGAGATCAAACCTAGGACTTTGTGCATGCTGGGCAAGCATTCTACCTTTGAGCTACTTCCCTGCCCCTTTTTAAAATTTGAGACAGGGTCTCCCTAAGTTGCACAGGCTGACCTTGAACTTTCGATCCCCTGTCTCAGCCTCCTGAGTAACGGGCATTACAGGTGTGTGCTACCACACCTAGCCATTCTACTGCTTCTTGGAGATCAGAGAGCATGACTTAAAACACAAACAGTGATTTCTGTGCTGGATACTGACTTTTTGGTATTTCCTGCTGGAGCTGGGCTTGGGTGGAGCTCCCTTTAGAAGCGCCAGAGTTTTCCTGTTTGTGCAGTTGATTTTGAGAACCTTAAATAAACTCTGTTGTTATGTGTCCAGAACAATAACAACTCAGCAACTCCTTCTTAAGCACCTACTATGAGCCCGCCACTGTTCCAGCAGCTGAGGACACGCAGTGACCTCAGCAGACCCTGTTCTCAAAGAGCTCTCAGTCTGGTCCAGGACACAGATTAGTAAACAGACATTTGCTTCCACGTGGTAAGTGCCATGAAGGACAAAGTACAGAGTGCTGGGGACAGGAGGCGGGGTGAATCCAACGTCAGAGTGACAGGGCTTGGGAGGGGGGTGTGCAGTGTGCCAGGAAAGATTCCTTAGAGCCCAAGCCAGCTGAACTGCGTGTTAAATAGAAGAACCTGATTTTCAAGAGTCTGTTCTCAATTTTCTGCAAGTAGATGATTCCAGTTTATTTGCAAGAAAACATTTTTCCCCGAGTTCTTTTGCAATGGCTTAAGTACCTCCACTCCGGCTATTTGCAGTGCACTTTGATACAGCAGTACCAAATTTCACAAAGGCAGAGGTGCCAGACGAGACAGGCTTCTTGAAGGAAGGTTAGGAACTGGTCAAGGCATTGCCTTTCCTCCTCGGAATGAGGGGAAGGGAGAAAGCAAGCCAGGCAGGCAGGTGAGATGCCTCCCGGCCCTCAGTACTGGATCCTTTTAGGGAACTTTATTGTCTCATTTGAAGTGTGTTGCAGGATATCAATCCAACACAGCTCTATTCAAATTCCGCATAGGCAAAAAAAAATTCTGTGCTGCCAAATGTAAATGACTTGGGGATTATTTATTCTCCTTTTAGATTCTCCTCGTCATGGTTCCTCTCCATTAGTGCACATATAAAGGCTTCTTCTTGCCAAAAGAAAAGACAGAAATGGGGATGGGGACCAGTACAAAGGCTTCTGTGTGTCTGGCTAGCTGGAGTTTCCTGCAGTTGCTCTTGGATCTACCTTTGATCCGTTGGTCAGGCAGTAAAAAAGTCCATTTATTTAGTTTAAAAATCACTTTATTGAGGTCTAATTTATAAACAATAAAATACACTCATGTTAAGCATACAGCTCTGTGAATTTTGACAGACGTATACAGCAGAACAGTCATTTCCACACTCACGACTGGAGCATTTGTAGCCTTCCCCCGAATTCCCTCACACCTTGCTCTGTTGCAGTTGTCCCCAGCCATGGCCTCAGGTGAGCACCAATTTGCTTTCTCTCACTGTACATTAATTTTGCCTCTTCTAGAATTTCCAATACATGGAATCATCTCAAGTGTATTCATTTGAGTGTGACTTTTTTGCACAGGCTAATGTTTTTGAGACTCATTCTTGTGAAAATCTACAGTGCACTTCTTTTTATCTAAAATTCTCATATTTGAAGTAGCGAACAGTTGTTGACTTGCTTAGCGAGAGGAGCAGATGAAGGAAGTCCTTTTGGCATAAACATTCTATCAACTAACCCGGGAAACAGAGGCCTGAGAATTACACTGGGTTAGCACCGATCACCCACACTGAGGAATTGACCCAACGCATGACTTTCTGAGCTGCAGGAGTCTGGGGGTACAGGAAGAGCCCGAGCTCTGGTGATATTGATATCACCGATTACGGAGGATGACTGGGCTATTTGCTGAGTTCTTTTATAAGCTCAGCAAAATGTGACAATCCTGGGGAATGTAACCATATATTGCTGTATTTATATGTGGGTTTGTCTCAAGAGACCTGGCAGGCAATGGTGGTGAGAAGGGCTTCCTGAAGTACTCAGAGATAACTGGACCGAGCCAAGTCTGTCCTATGGGTACAGAGACACAGAGTGGCTCAAAAATGACACTGAGAGCCCACTGACTGCATCAGGTACTGTGCTCAGCTCCTTACAGAACCATTTTTGGCAGGAGGGACCAGTTTTGTGGAAAACAATTTTTCCGTGGGTAAAGGTGTGTGGGGGGGATTAAGTTCTCTTCTTTTTAACAGTATGGGTTTGTTGTATGTAATAATTGCATTCCTGGGGCCTGGGATATAGCTCAGCGGCACAGCGCCTTCCTGGCACAGCACAAGGCCGTGAGTTCGAGCCTCGGTTTCAAAAACAACAAAACAAAACAACAAACAAACAAACAGAATAATTGAATTCCTCAGTGCTATGTAGCATCACCTCCTCTGCTCTGCCTCGGATCATCAGGCATTAGATTGCCACAAGGAGGGCACGCCCTGGACCCCTCGCATGCACAGTTCACAGTAGGGTTCGTGCCCCTATGAGAATCTAACCCGGCCACAGATCTGACAGGGGGTGGAGCTTGGGCGCTGCTGCAGGAGATGAGCAGAGGCATACAGATGAAGCCCCATTTGTTCATCTGCTACTGACCTCCTGCTGTGCAGCCCGTTCCTAGCAGGTGCAGGCACCCCCACCTCGCAGCATTGCTTCACTGAACCTGTGCCTGTACCCTACATAGCAAGTGTGCGTCTCTGTCAGCGACTCCTGGTTCAACTTCCCGACGCTTCCCTGAGCCCTGTCCTCCAGTGTAGGTCAGATGTCTGCTTATGTCCTCAGCATCATCCTCTGTCACCTTTATAGCAATGCTAAAGTTACAGTGATCTGTGCAATGATCACACTAAGTATCTGCTTCCCTACCAGATGGCTAGCTCCAGGAGGTCAGGGGCCATTTTATTTTTATTTTATTTGCTCTTAGTTATATCTCCACACCCTGGCAGAGCTTCCAGAGTATAGTGATTGCTCAGTAAATGTTTACCGCCTGAAGGAAATGCGTAGAAGTCCTTCACTTTCCTCACAAGTGTTCCCTGGCTCCTTGAGTACTCTTCTTTGGCCTAGGAATGCAGCATATGTGACCCCTGAAGTGACACGAGGTCTCTCACCCACTGCCACTCTCCTGGGTATTCAGGGAAAAGTAATATCCAAATTCAAGCCACAGTACTGCTCCCGGGCATCAAAATTTAGTGTCAACTGTGGAGATAAATCTGGAAGCAGGAGAAAGCTGGGTAGGCTCTGAATGAATTAGGAAATCTGAATAACATTTTAATGAAGTACAGTGTTGCTTAAATACACCCACATTCTGAATGAA
Organism: Cuniculus paca; assembly: GCA_004365215.1. Lineage (NCBI taxonomy): Eukaryota > Metazoa > Chordata > Mammalia > Rodentia > Cuniculidae > Cuniculus > Cuniculus paca. The sequence goes on along the minus strand of RJWT010052353.1, from coordinate 6,040 downwards.
ATACACATTCTTGGATCCCTCTACTTCTCAACAAAAGTACACTTAGTCCCATGTTCTCACTGGGAGGCTGATAAGTGTCTATTTCCTTCTATTCTTGCCATGGTAATTCCCCAGCTATATAAAATTTACAAACTGCTTTGGAGGCATTTTGGAGAAAGGTGCCATGGAAATGTGTGAGATTATTGAAATAAATGCTGATTGCGAGATTTCCCAGGTGGATAGTTAAAATGCACACGGGAACACACTGACACTCACATCCCATCCTCTGGATACTTTTGGCTTTCATCAGGGCAGATAAATTTTCCTACCTGACAGTTGGTTGTAAGTCAAGAAGTGTGTTTTAATAGTCACTAGCTTTCTGCTTCTGTTTGCTGCTGTCTCAGGCAATCCTTCACCTGCTGGGACACAAGACCTGAAGGCTTTTGGCACATGGAGAGGTGGTGCTTAGCAGCAAGGTAAATAAATATTGGCGAGAAGTACAGGAGAGGCGCACAGAAATAAGTCAGGATGTCTTGGGATTCGTCACTTCTCTGACTAATAAGCTAATAGGAAATCATGAATTTACTGGTGTTTATGCCAAATAAAAACAAAATATTTTTAGCTGGGCATGATGGCCTATGCCTGTAATCCCAACTATTTGGGAGGCTGAAGCAGGAGGATTGCAAATTCAAGGTCTGCCTAGGCAACTTAGTGAGACACCTTCTCAAAATAAAATTAAAAGGACGTGGGATAGCTCAGCGATAGAACACTTGCCTAGCATGCAGAAAGCCCAGCAATGGAAAAAAAATTTTTTTGTAATATAAAAGCTGGACAGTATTGAGGGCCAGTAAATGCTAAGTAAATAATTTGGAAGGTGAACATATGCTTTCTTTCACAGATCCTGATTGTTAGATTAGCGCACTGAACTTGCCTCTCTGACTTTATCCCTCACGCCCCGGTGCCTTGGCGTGTGCTGCTTTTGGTGCTTGGACTGGAGAGTGTTCCATGCATCCAAATGGGAGGGGATCATTTTCTGATCTTTGAATAACTGACATCAGGATTGTCCTTCATTTCCTTTAGGTAGGTTTTCTTGACTAACTATCCCAGTCCTAGAATGACTTGCTTTATCCTATATACAATTTGATTGCATGGCTCCATTTAACAAAACAAGACTGGACTCTCTTGGGAAGTCCCTGCTCATACCCTGTACTCACTTTGAGGTCACTGTCAACACTTCATTGTAACCCACTTGCCCACTTCTGACCTCTCAAATCATCTTCCAAAGCATTTCAGTGAAGTAGGTTTTATTGAAATGCTCTCAAGGTAGAAAGGGGGAGGGTGCTTACAATGAAGCCACACACACACACACACACACACACACTCACAATTCCCCACTGAAACTCTCCATTCACTCTAGAAGACTTTTCTCCCATTGCCAACCACATAGCTCCTCTATCTCCTCCAAGCATTCACTCACTACCTTCCTCCAGCTCTTCTTCTACTAAAGACTAGAGCAACTTAAGGGTAGGAATCAGGCCGTATACTCCTTTGTATTCCCTATGCAAAATAATTAAAATATTTGTGAAACAAAGGAATGAATAAATAAAAGAATGTAGCCACTGATTACGGTCCTCGAAGTCCCACTCTATTTATGGTTTTCTCCTGTTTAAAGATCTTCCCTGCCTTTGAAACGAATGGCGTGGCCAGCTGCCATTTCTCCCTGGCTCTGGCACTCTGGTCAGCTCTGATAGCTCCTCTTCCCCTAAGCTCATGGTGCCTATTCTTGCCTTCAGGTGTTCAATTTAGTTGTCTCTTTAGGCCTGGAATAATCTATATCATTCATGAGGGTGACTGGTGGTAGGTCACCATCAACCTACTAGGTCAAGGCAGATGCATCTGGTTCACTCTTCAAGGCTCGCCATAGGTCTTCACTAGCTCCATCCTTCCCCGAGTTCTCCAGCCAGGCATGATTCTTTCTCTGTTGCGTCCTTAGGATGTTGCACTCCCTTGGAGGGCCCTTAATCATTTGGCCTTGCACTGTTGCGGAATATGTAGCAGGAAGCTCTGAGTCATTCCACTCCATTGACTATGGTTATTATTAGGGCTATTCACCAAAATTTTCAGGTTTTTTTCCATTACCGGACTTGAGACAGGTTTGTATTTCCTTAATACCTTGAAATTAAGCATGGTTGATTCGCTTTGTCCAATGAAATGTGAGTAGCATTGGTGTGAGTCCCTGCGGGGAGGGCATTTTCAGAGGAAGTGTTAAGAGCTGGTGTGACTGAGCGTACTCTTTCCCCCTGTCATGGTGACTGCTGTGTTTAAGATAGCTGACAATTAGTTGTCTATTAGCCTGGTCCTTGAGTAAGGACCCAGCTGGTTCAAAATGGGCGTGTGGTGTGAACAGAAAGTGTGCTGTGTTAACCTCTAAGATTCAGAGGTTATTGGTTACTACAGCACAACCTGTCTTATCCAGACAGACCAGAAGTTGCTTGAGGGCAGTACTTACGCTGAACTCACCTTTTCATCCCCTGTAGAACCTGGGACAATGCCTCATGGTTTTTCAGTGACTACTGATGATATAATTTGAGATAGGGCAAAATATATGAGACTGAGAAGGGGGACTGGGTATCAGAACTTCAGTTTGAGACTTCAGTCTTTGAATAACTAAAGTAAACGTGTGCGATCATTCCAGTCATATTCTACTAAGATTTTTACATACAGAGAGGCAGAATAGCATCCTGAAAGAAACCTGGGCTTTCAAGCTGTGTATATCTGGGTTCTCTGCTAAGTCTTAGCTATATGATAGCAAGATAAATTGTTCAAGTCTTTGACTTTTAGCCTTGTCATCTGCAGCAGGGATAGTAGCCCCACCTACCACCCAGGATGATTGTGGGGATTAAATGAGAAAAGGCGCTGAAAGCGCTTGGCACATAATGAATGGTCAATCAGCATCACGGTCTTAGGTCTCTCTTCCCACCAGATGTGTGTGTGGGTTGGTGTGAACTCTTGGTTAATTTTCTGGGAACTCTTTCCCTTCGTTTACTCCCTCTGTGATCTCAGTTGCTTGCCTACTCCCTGGGTTTATTTAGCTTGATCCTCCTCAGATCCTTACGGTTTTGCCTTTACTGTCCTATGCAAACACCAGCCTGAGAACTTCCACCTGTAACAGGCTGGAGGTGGCAGTGGCCCCGGCAGAGGACTCCAGTTGGGGATACGTTGTTTTTAAGATAACCCCTCTGCTGCCAGTGTTTTCAACAGGCTCCTCAGCATGAGGGAGGTAGAGCCACGGAAGGGAAGAGAGGTGATCTTTGCAGGAAAGAAAGAAAGCCGGCTATTCTGGGGACCAGTTCCAGGACGTGTGACTTGGGTATCAACGCTAATGACACTTGACTGAGTCCACTGATAGGATTAGGATCCTGCCAGTGACAGCAGGAGGGAAGTCTGGAGGCCACCTTCACTGAGTCTTCGGGATCACGGGTTGGGATATAGGCTGGGGCTACGTGTGGTGGCCCAAGTGCTTGTGCTTTATCGGGCTCCTGAGCCAGTCCGTGTTGCGTTGGGGGGAGGGGCGGGTGCTGTCCTCGGCTGAGTCCTTGGGCCACCTTCCTCCCACTCCCTGTGTGGCACAGCAGCTGTGATGTGGCGTCTCCAACCACCCCAACGGCGCTGGTGTCATTTGTTTTTCCTAAGTCTTGGCTCTGGCCCTGAAGTGAGACAGTGTTTGCACTCTGGGAGAGCAATCCTGACAAGTGTCATGTGTCAGGGCTGCTCCTGCCCACCCACCCCTGGCCCCCAGTGCACCTTGTGCCTTCTTTTTCTCTTGGAAGGCTTGGCGCCGTCCTGGAGATCATCTTGGACCTGGAAGAAGCAAGCCTGGACATGAAAGGAAAGCAGGTGGTGAGGAATTTGTGCGAGCTGCCCTGGGTTAAGCCCTGTTGTTTGCCTTCCCTGGAAAGGCGAGGAAACTTCCCCAAGAGAAGGCATTTGTTGCTTCGGGGCCTTGAGCCTGGCGCAGAGCGTGGCACCGGGTGCAGGTGTCAGCAGACATCTGCAGAGGAGACAAACTGTGAGAACAAGCAGGCTAGGAAGCATTTCAGAGGACCCACTGGTGGGCGCTCTCAGCTGACAGCCCAGTCACTGGCTCTCTCAGTAACCTGGCCGCTGTTTACTAAATCCTGCGTCTGTGACAAGCAAAAGCGTCTATTATTTCCTTGAATCCCACAGGAGGTTCACAATAGGCCACAGAGAGCAGGAGCTTTGGGGCACGTAGTCAGAGGAACTTGCCGGGTGTCACAGGGACAGAGAGACAGAGCGATCGGGTACCAGAGGCACCGGAGCCCAGCACTTTCTCTTTCTCCACGCTGCCTCTGTCTTGCCACAGTGCAGGATGGGGCTCACTTTAGCAGAGACAGGAAGTGCATGCCGCCTCCCTGCTAGGCAGCTGGGCATGCTTTTGTCGTTTCCTCCTCTTGCAAATAGGCTGGAATTCTACCCTGAGGGAGCACTGGGGAAGCAGCCAGTTCTGCTTTGTCATCCTTCAAAAAAAAAAACAAACAAACACCCGGGTGCAGGACCTTCTTCGGCCCCTCAGTCGGGCAGGCCTTTTCCCGTTTCCTTCCTTTTTCCTGTCTTCTCAGTTCTCCTGCTTCAAGGCCAGGTTTTTATTTCACTAGCAAAACCTTGCTTCAGGTATTACTTTATGGACAAGCCCTGGCTCCAAATAAGCACTCCGTAAATGTGTATTGATTGAGTGGCATGCTAAACTCTAGACAAAAGAAGAAAAGCCTCTGGATCCAGAAGAAGATAGAAAAGCTGGGCGTGTGCGTGGGGGGCAACATGGAACTGGCCTCTATTCCTTCTGCGCTGCTGTCCTCTTTGCCCGCTCCCTCGCTCGCCCCCAGCCCGGCAGCCAGCCTGGCGTGTTTAGTATACCGCTGTCATCTGATCACTGCCGCACCGACCGAGAAGCGCCAATCAACGCGGGAGCAGAAGCGCACACAGGGGCTGCTTCCTTGGAAATGCTTCGGCTCCAAAAAGAGAGACATCCAAACAACAGCTCGCGCGACCCTCTGAGGAGAAGCAGTCACAAGCAGACGCAAGGGACAGAAGGGGACAGAAGCTGCGGCGCGCGGCTCGCACGTGTGCACGCGGGGGTCCCAGGGCGGCAGCGGCGCTGGGCCGCGCCGGGCGGGGGGCGGTGCGGCTGCCCAGCTCGCGCTGCTCATCGCGTTTGACAGACAGCAGCCCGGCCTGTGGCGCGGAGGACAGAATGTTCCCTTCCGTGAACTGTGCTTGAACTTTTCCAGCCCACTTGGTTGGAGGAACCACACAGACAGAGAGGGAAAAGACGGGGAAGATAGCCCCCAAATCACTGAAATCGCGGTGTTCTCGGGGATTTTGGCTCAGGCAGTTTGCTTTTCACTGCTTGAAATTAAAAATCCCAAGCATTATACTTCTTGGAAGAACAAAATGCCTGTGATGTCCTTCCTCTAAGACAGGACTTGGCATCCAGTCTGGAAATTCACAAGTCTGTCACTGTCTCTTGGTTCCTTCTTTTTTTTTCCTCTTAGGCATTCAAGGAACAACAACAATAAAAGTAATTTTCCGATAAAGGAAAGATAAGGTCCCCAGGTGCTTGTGGCTCCCGTCTCGGGTTCAAGCTGTCACATACTATAAATCGTGTTCACCAGTGTGCTGCTGTGACGGGAGAGGTTGACAGTGAACCACTGGCCTCTCTCTAGATGACCAGTGAGGGGGCCTGCTGATGTTGCTCTTCACTTGGGGCACGGAGGGTTTAGGGGGCTCCTCTGGAACCCGTAGGGTGAACAGCATGGTGCAGGGTAGTGGTTTTCTGACTCATTAGGATTATGGTTGTTATTTATTTATTTATTTACTTATTTATTTATTTATTTTTGCGGCACCAGGGATTGAACTCATGACCTCGCACTTGCCAGGCAGGCACTTAAGCCACTGACTTAACTCCACAGCCCTTGTCTTTTTGAGACAGGGTCTCACTATGCCATTCAGGCTGGCCTTGAGCTCACTTTGTAGCCCAGGC
>RJWT010052352.1:0-10577 GCA_004365215.1 Cuniculus paca | reverse complement strand
CCCGCCCCAACCTCTTCTGTCCAGCAGATGCTCAGTGATCATTTTGCTGATGGCTTTGAACTTGGCTTCTCAGGGCAAAGCGTGTGCAAGAAAATGAGATTCTGTCAGATAGGTTTGCAGTTTTATTCCTGCAGTGCATTCTTATTTCCATCCCCCCAACTCCTTTGCAACAAACTGAAGCATCTTTCTCCCTTGAACTTGCCTTAGTTGAATTACCTTAATTAGGACACTTGCTTTTGACAATGCTGGGAGAGCAGTAGACGCTGAGTGCGCCTCAGGAGACCACGGAAGGCTGATGCTCCATCTGTAGTCATCGACCCAGTCGCTCAGAACACACTCACTTGTTTATACATTGACACCTCGGGGAACAAATCTTCATTTCCGTCTTAATTGAGCCACTTGTGCCAGGCGGTGAGTTAAGTGCTCCAGGACAAGCAGAGCATCCTGTTTATGGAGATCAGCACAGGGGATATAGATTAACAAATGAGGATACTGGGCTGGGGTATAGCTCAGTGGCACAGCACCTCCCTTGCAAGCATGAGGTCATGAATTTGATCCCCAGTACCAAAACAAAAGGTGGGGGGAAACAAGAAACCATGTAGTTGCAAAGGGCGATGAATGCCACAAAGAAACAGGACTTTGAAACATTCCACGTCTCTCTGGAGCTCCTTGGAAGACAGGATATTGGCCCATAGCATTAAGTTGTAGAGTAAGCAGAGGCATGGTGGCATACGTCTGTAATCCCAGCACTCAGGGAGGCTGAGGCACGAGAATCACAAACTTAAACTCAGTCTGGGCAATTTCGTGACTGAGCAGGACGCTGTCTCAAATTTTAAAAAGGACTGGAGATGTCGTTCGGTGCAAAGGGCCTGGCTTCAATCCCCAGTACCAGGGGAAAAAAATAAGATGGAGGATAAGTGATGCCTTTTGAAATGTTCATTTGAAATCGAATCCCTTCCCCTTCACAGTTAGTCTAGAGTCGAATGCTTCTTTTGTCCACGGCCTGGCATCCTGAGTTCCCTGATGCCAGGACCTGAGCCGGGCGCAGGATGACTCAGAAGCCCCACACTCAGTGAGATCATTTCCATGATTCAGACGAAGCTACCACGGCTGAACTCTCTGTGATTGAGACAGATTTTCCACTTTCTCTTTGGGTCGCAGGTGCACTGTCTGCTACAGCAATTTGTCAAAAAGACAAATCTTTTCGTGTCAGGAAGAAAAGTACCAAGATGAAAACGAAGGGAAAGAGACATCCAAAGATCAGATCCTCTGTTCCGCTTCTCTGAATCGCTGGAAACGAATGATATCTTTCCCAGGAGTTACTGGCGACCGCTCAGCTCAGAAAACTTCACCAAATCACCCCCCCTTCCTTTATTTAACACAAAAAAGCAAAGGTATTTGCTTGTCATTGGCTGCAACCAAATTTCTCTAAATATTTCAGTGTCTCCGAAAACACTACACTGACAAATTCAAGCCCTGAGGAACTGCCCTGGGAGTTTGGGGAAACTTAGTGGCAGGATTATGCACATTTTCCTTGCTTTTGGGTTCTCGTCTGAAGTCATGTTCATTTGAAAAGAAAAACTGTGATGTTTGGGAGATTGACGACTGACTTCTCAATGGTGCTGACATCCAGGAGAGGGCTTTGTTTTCCTTGCATCTGGATTCTTGGAGGGCAGGGCATGTGGGTCACAAGATGACTTGGGAGGTACACATGGCATCAAGACTGTAGAAAAACACACTGACAAAGCTATTCCTTTTTAATCCTTCTGGTTCTGCCAAGGACAGCCTCCATTTGGGTCCATCTATTATGGGGTCCTAATGCTACCGCTGCCCTTTTAACAATGAGCAAGCAGCTACGACATCGGGCTAAAATGGACTTTGGAGAATCACATCACGGTTCACTCTTTTTATCACCACAGCCTTCTGCGTATGTCAAAGAGCACTGATTTCCTGTGTACGATAACTGTCTTACTTCCTTTCCCATCAATGGGACGAAATACCTGACACCCACAACTTTGAGGAGGAGAGGTTTTCTCAGGCTCACGGTTTCAGTCCGAGGTCAGCGGGCTGCAAGGCATAAACAACATGGCAGAGGGGAAAAGGGGAGGAAAAGGGCCTGACTCAGGCAGTCAGGAAGCAGAGAGGGAAGTGGGGCAGCAGGGACAAGAAAGCCCCTTCCAGGTCGCATCCCTCGGCCCCGCGCCCTAACTGCAGAGTCAGCTCCTGAACTCTGCAGTGGACGAGTACACTGAGCAGAACAGCACCCCGCCATCCAATCGCCTCCCACACACTTGAGACTTTGGGAGAGAGTTTATATCTAAACCAGAGCCATCATAAAGTTTCCTTTTCAAATAACTCTAGTTTTTTTAAAGTGTATAAATTCAAAAGGAAAGATTATGGCAGGTGGAATATAAATGATCGGGTTTAGAGAAGAGTTCAGTCAATACAAAGAAAGGTCAACTTGCTTCTCCTGCTTTCCCATTGCTGTGACTCATAAGAAAATTAAAGCGGTGCCACCTTCTGCGGCATCATAGAGGAGAATGGGTTTCCGGAAGGAAATTCCTCAAACCGTGAAAAGCAATTCCCCTTAGGGAAAGGACCTGGTACCACAGTGAAACGTTTACTTTTTACTTTAAACACATCTGGACAATACGAATTTTGGTAGAGTATAGAAATCTGTCTGACATCTTGGATATGAATCTTCTTTTCCAGGTTGAACATTTGTTTATTAACATTGTAGCATCTCTGGTACACAAAGCTGCATGATACAGAGCCTGGAAAAAAAATCAATCTTTACTTTTCAGCCTTTGGATTCTTACCAGCCCCCAAATTGTACATGTAGTATCATAAATTTCTTGCGATATTGTTATCGTTCTACCTGCGAGTATTTAGTCCTTCTAGAATTTATTCCTGTATATGCAGGTGATTGGTTCTGTTTGCATTGTGTCCTACCTGTCAAAGAGCTCGACTTCCCCTTTGTGCAGGATGCTGGCCCTCTCCACGAGACTTCTGAGTCACCATGGCAGTCACCGTCCTGGCCACGTCCCGTCCTGGCTCTGTGCCTGCTCCTGAACCCAAACTGACCAGGCCACTGTGTCAGAACCTGACTCTGAGGCGTCCGTTCTCAGCCCTCTTCTTATTTTCCTCTCAGCTGTTCTGAGGGCCTTTATTCTTCCTTATGAGTGCTAAGATCTTATTTTCATTTAAGAATAACTTTCAAAGTTAAATATTTTCTTATTAAAATAACTCTCTCATGCTGCCAGTGGGAAGGCAAAACCCAGTGGCCATGTGGTGGGAACGTCCAGCGGTTTCTTACAAAGCTCAACACTTTCTCCACCATAGCACCCAACAATACTCACCCTCCTTGGTGTTTAGCCAAAGGCGCTGAAAGCAGGTTTGCATAAACACCTGCACATGGCTGTTTATAACATGCGTATGTGTGTTTATAACAGTTCTATCCATAGTCACCCAACCTCAGAAGCCACCAAGATGACCTTCGAGGAGGGTGAAGGGACACATAAACAATGTCACACCCAGACAATGGAATATTACTCAGTGCTAAAACAAAATGAGCTGTCCAGCCCCGAAAAGACACGGAAGAAACCGAAGTGCATGTTATCAAACAGGAGGAGACAATCCGCAAGGGCTACACGGAGCGTGACCCAACTCGCGGACACTTTGGGGAAGGCGAAGCCATGGAGACAATGAAAGAGCCAGTGGTCTGTGGAGGCTGGGATGTGGGAGGAGTAAACAGCTGGAGCACAGCGGATTGCTCAGGCAGTGAACCTCTGCGGTGTGACGCTGCAACAGCAGCGAACACCTGCCAGCAGGTATTTGTCCAAAGCCAAAGAACGCAAGGCAGCAAGAGGGACCCTCACACACACTGCGGACTGCGGCCTGCTCTGATTGTCCATGCAGGCCCATGGATCACAACAAGCGGGCCACTCCGGCGGGGATGCTAGTGACAAAGGAGTCTGTACATGTGGGGGCAGGGTGCATGAGAAATCTCTGCATCTTCTACTTCGTTTTGCTGAAAACCTAAAAGTCCTCTAAAAAAAAAATAGGTCTTTTTGGGGGGAAGGTCTTCTAACAACTATTTTTTGGTATATCAGGAGCAAAACATGCCAAAATCCCCAACTGGAAATGATTGAGGTTATTTCCAGCAATTGGCCCTCACCTGCTTGGCGCCTCTCATAACCTAGTAGCTGGGAGGTGAGGCGGATGCAGCCTCCAACTCCAGAAGCCCCAGCCCTACCTGCAAAAGCCCCTTCAGGTTGGCACACAGGGTAGGGCACTGTGGACTGAGGGCTACTCAACCACTTTCCAGCCTGGGAGCCCACAGGGCTTCCCAGGATGCCAGGGACAGCGCCAGTTCACAAAGAACCAGCTCTGGCTTGCAGAGAAACGAGGAAAGGTGCCTTCCCAGAGGGTAACGCTGAGTGCGGGACTGCAGACCGGGCCAGCCCTCAGCCAGGACAGACCAAGAATATCTGGCAACACAGAAAAGAGGTCCAGGCGTGAGGCCACGGCACTGCCCAGGAGCCCCATCATTGCCCTATTTTCCTGGGAGGAAACGATTTCAGGACGATTATTGGACCCATGTTCCCCCAGCTAGGGGGACTTGGAGCCCACATGTCAGCTAATGAACCCAGACATTGGCTCCACCTGCATCTATTAAACACATGTGTTTATGTACACACGAGCTCACCGACCTACACGCATGCGCGCGTACAAATAACTGAGCCTGACTCCTCGTTACTGAAACAGAGGATAACACAGCACAGACACCGACCATGAAAGCCGACTCTTTGAGCAGATGAAACACAGATAAAGAATTGCCCTTTCTAACCGTTTCTGCCTCCTACTTAGTGTTCCCATCCGACCCACTGCTGGAGGACATCGCGCCTTTCACGCACAAGGCTCGGTGAGGTTCCTGTCTCCTCCCATCCCATTTCTGCCCTCCAGGCCCTCATGGAGGGAAGACAGCGGCATGGAACTCATGCAGCATGCAGGGCTGCTTTTCTTCTTCCGACTTTGTAAAAAGTTTGATGTCCAAGTGACTTGACAAACTCAGACCCTCCCGGTGATATTTTGCGCAGAACTCTAGGATCAAAATATAATTTCAAAATAATATATTTTCTGACATCCCCCAAGAAAAAATTACTGGTTTCTTCCCTCTAAAAGGATTTGGATGGAATAACATCTGTGCTGAGAATATTGTGAATACGTTAGACTGACAGGCAGTCTCTAAGGCACTATGCTCATTAATGTTCTGTGCATAAAATTAAAACTCGAAATATATTTTTAAATCCATTTTGAATCATTTAAGCAATTCTCCTGCAAAGAAACTATTGTGCTGAAATAATATATTTGGAGCAAGGAATATGAAAGCTATTAAAATGTCTTAGACCCCCTGCCTTTCACGGGAAGAAGGGGGGTGCTCTCTCTTTCATTTGAAACATGCTCTGTATAAAATATGCTCATCCCCTCCCCATGAAAACTACTTTGAAATAACATGAAGAGTTTCACTTAAACCCACAGGAGCCAAGGAACTCAAAGTTGGGTCTTGATACTTCTACCTTCCTGTGTACAGCAGGGCTGGGGGGACAGCTGGGGGTATCCCTGGACACCCATTTAGGGGGTGCACCATCCCCTTGTCTGCATTGCTCACAGCTGGGAGCAGGAGGGCAGAAGACAGGTGCACACACACAGAGCCTTGTTTTGTATCCACCTCATCCTCAGTTCTACAAACATATTCAATGGGCACCCAGGACTCTGGTCACTTGGTTGGCTCTTTGGAGCCAGATGGCATAAGTCTGCTGTAAGAAGAACAGCATTCCCCCAAATCCTTTCCTCTCACTCATTTCCTCCTTTATTCATTTAACAAGCATATACTGAGTGTAAGTCAAGAGCCATCCCTGTCCTGGACTCTAAGAGTTCAAAGTCCAGCTAACTCACTGGGAAAGCACACTAGGAAAGGAAGGTGACATGAAATGATGAGAGGCGTCTGCCTAGTCTAGCAAGCCTCCTTAGAAGTGACACAAAACTTGCATTTTATGGGCAGAGGGGAAAAAAACAAAAAATGTGTGCCAGGCCCAGGAGATGAGGGTGCAAAACTTCTGCAGTAGGAAGTTACCTGATGTGTCCTGAACAGGAAGCAGGCCAGTGAGGCAAGGGTGAGGGAGGGTGGAGGAAAGGATCAAGGTAAATGGGCGCTCAGGGAATCTTGTGTCCACTGCAGGAAGCTGACCTGACCCTAAGAGCAAACTCCTACACCGTCCTTAGCACATGCCAAGTCCTGTGCAAATGCCTGCTCCGAATGATGCGACTTCATCTACTCCTCAGAACAACTGTCAATGTGGGTGTCGTTATGATCCCCACTTTGTAGACGAGAAAGTCTTAGCCTTTGAAAGCTGCGAAGGAGCAGGGGACGTGAGCTTGGGGGCTTCTCTCAACAGCCCAGCTTTCACTGTCCCTCTGGGAATATGAAGGGCTGCCAGGGAGGGGACATGACCCAGTGTCTGACTGGTGAGCCGACTCGGGCTGCCCAGATGACCGTGTGAAGGTGACAGATGCATGAAGGCCAGGAATTCAATGTGAATGAGCTAAACCGGACAAAGCGTGGAGTTACAAAGCTTTAAAGCTTCCATAATTAACAACAGCAAGGATCAGACACTTTCGTGGTGAAAAGGCCCAAGTTCCAGGAGTCTGCCAAGCTGTCAGAGCCAGCTGTGGACTCCTGACCACAGCTGCAGTCACAAGGGCTGAGCAAGTCCCTCTCATCTTCGCCCAGCTCCGCTCGTGCCCGCTTTGCAGGGAACCTCCCACAGGCACACTGTCACCCGTCCTCCCCACGCCCCTGTGACAGACCCGCAGGAGTTACCGTCAACATGGGCTGCACAGTGAGAAGGAGATTAAATCCATCTCCGCGCCTGGCTCAGGAGGGAGCCCCAGAACCGGCCTGCGAAACTGCAGCAGTGTGACTTGGCAAAAGCTCCAGGCGTGACAGAGCCAGCAGGTCACCTGCTGGGATCTCCATGCCTTACTGGGCACCTGGCTCAGTGGGCAACCGGCTGCACCAGCGCTCTCCATGTTCAGATAGAGAAAGACGATTCTCACCAAAGCAAGGGACAAACCTACCACACTGTGAATTCTGAGGCTCGTGTTGTTTTACAGCTTAACATCTCTGAAAGTGACAGGCAACTTTCAATGGATGGGTGTCAGTTTAAAGGCAGAGTGAGGAGAGGCACCCAGGTGACACTTTCTCCCTCTTTTAGATGCTTGTCAAGGAGCTGGCTCTGCCGATCTGAGTTCTCCCCACAGAAACGGACTGACAGCAGCTGCTGGGGGCCAGGGCCTGCCACTCTATGAGCCCCTGAAGGTGGATTAGATCTCCCTCACCTTCCAGCCCTGTCCACACATAGAGCAGGATTCTTGGCCAGAGCTACTTCTGAGGTCCCCCTACCTCCAGCCGAAGCACAGCGAGAGCTTAGAGGTCACACATACCCAAGTCCTCCTCTGCCAACTCTAGCCAATCCCACTTCGTGTGCATTTTTACCTGAGCCTTTTTTCCATATCATGGCATTTTCATGGTGCATGGAATAGCAGAGTGTCAAACACTCAAAGGCATTTTAGATTTTATTACATAGGGAGATCAGCAGCGTTGGCTGATGGCGTGGCTCCTTGGGGCCTCAGTTTCCTCATCTGTCTTAGGAAATGATAACATCTACTTTGTAGGACTGATACAAAGATCCCAGAGAGAGCCATGCTCTGCAGCACTGACACGCCATCAGTGCCCAACACCCAGCCCTTCTTTAACATGGGCCGTGTCAACTCAAATTTGCAAATCTACAAAGGCCCAAGTTTTTTCCTGTCATCCCAGAATTTTTCCTGAAATCCCTGTTTCCTTGGGGAAGCTCTAAAGAGAGCTTACCTGTAGCATATTACAAGGAAAATGGATTCTGTATGCCCAGAGCAAACTGAAGTGCTTTCTACTCTGGGTGAGGCAGGTTCCTGGAAACGGTGGGACACCCTAGGCAGATGTCTCTGGGGGGACATCCGGAATCCTGTGGGACTCCAGCTGTAGCAGTCCAGTGCTTGTCCCCCAGCTTGTGAACCTTTTGACCTTCCTCTTCTTTTCGTTCCCAATTTGTGTACCTTCGGGGAAGACCCATCTGTGAGACACACTCCATACAGTCCATATGCACAAGCAGACTTCCACTCTGCCAAAGGGAGGTTCTGCAACCTCAGCTCGCACAGGTTGGTCTCCCTCCAAGGTGCCACACACCAAGTGGCCAGCACCTCCTGAGCCCTGGAGACGGGTGCCATTATGCTGTCTTGCTGGGAGCAAGGCCAAAAACTCCCTGATGGGCTGGTGGGCTTGAGAAGTGGCTACAGAGTGGGGTGGTCAGAGGGTGCAGCCCCAGAGCCCTCAAAGAACATTTGGCACCTTCTCTGGTCTACACACTTGGCCCCTGGAGGTGGGGGGTGTGGTAAGGGCCAAGGCAAGACATGAAGTCAGGAGCTGGGGGTATAGTTCAGCAGCATGGTGCCTGCCTGGCAAACATGAGGTCCTGAGTTCGATTCCCCATACCAAAAAAAAAAAAAACACGAGGCCAGCGTGTGTCAGCCCAGGACTGTCCCTGGTCCATGCTTGGCTAACAGTACACATGAATGAGCCCTCGCCCCATGCCAGCACACATGACCTCTGTCCTCTCAGAGTCTGGTTATATGATGAGTATTTGGTTTCTGTGTTTTGTTCTGGGTCCCCTTGGGAAAGCATTCCTGGGGTTTACAAGCCTGGACTGTGGGCTTCTCCCTATGCCCACCCAACTCTGTCCACAGACTGGCAAGCCACAAGGCAGCTGCTGCTGTCTGTGTGCTGTGTGTGTGTTTGCAACATCTCCATAAGAAGCAAGCACAAAGGGGTTGGCTTCCAATGAAGAAATGTGTTCTCACACCATTCCAGAAGCAGACATCCAAAATCAAAGCATCAGTAGGGTTGTGCAGCCCCTAAAGTCTCTAGGAGACCCACACCTGCCTCTTCCAGGTCCTAGCAGCTGCGGGAAATGTGTGGCTGGCCACTGCCTTCCTCCCACCTCCACCTCCGTGTCCTCATGGCTCCTTTCCCGTGAGTCTGAGTCCCTGTAACTTCAGGTGACTTCCTAACAAAGACATCAGCTTCTGGGTCCTGGCCCCACTGATCCGGTACAACCTGATCTTAATTTAGCTAATTACAAAGAACCTATTTCTAAATAAAGTCACATTCACAGGTCCCAGATGGAAGTGAATTTGGGGACACATGGCAACATCCCTGTGGCACCCAAGCACCTGACATGCTCTTCCCTGAGAAAGCAGCATCTGTGGGTCTCTTCCCCAGGGGTTCTCCCCCCAGACAGGGCTCCTGCCCACCCACAGGTCCCCTAATGCAGCTGAGCCCGCAGACTTTACACAAGGAGATCTGATTTTCTTACTCAATGTTACTTTCTTTTTACTTTTCCCTGAACTCATCAGAAGACTGTTACATTACATCTGGATTTTACCAGAAGATAGTGATGGGGCTAGAATAGGATTTCTGTTCTAAAACAGCTTTGGGCTTGGTGAGGGTGGAGAGTCACACAGATAACGCATGACAATACACAACCCCTGCCTGGCGCGGTGG
This sequence comes from Cuniculus paca, assembly GCA_004365215.1. Lineage (NCBI taxonomy): Eukaryota > Metazoa > Chordata > Mammalia > Rodentia > Cuniculidae > Cuniculus > Cuniculus paca. The sequence continues at coordinate 916 of RJWT010052352.1, read as the reverse complement.
AAACGTTCCTGCATGGGGGTCCTGGTTTATGTGGGTGTCACAGACCGAGTCCAGGAGCAGTCGGACCCAGGAGTCCTTCAAGTCCAGGCTTTATCGGCACTGAACAAAACCAAGTGAGCAGAGACACCTGTCCTGGGCACACAGTCACAGGAGACAGAGGTGAGGTAGCTCCTTCTTTCCCTCCAAGTAGAGGGGCCTTGGGGATCAATGGGGGACCCTGTGAGACCCAAAGGCAGGAGTTCTTAAAAGATGAGAAACTTACAGATGGAAAAACACCCAAAAGAGCATTGTTTTCCTGCAATACCCTCCTGATTACCATCAGCATGAAAAGTCAAGTGTCCCAGGAGATAAGCAGCAAACTGCACTGGTTCGACCTTTCCTGAACAAGGAGCGGTGAGCACACAGAAATGTGACACAATCTCAAGTAAAAGACAGAGTGGAAAGGACAGCTGAGTTGTGGGCAGATGAAAACTAGATCATTTCACAAATCCATAAATTACGGGAACCTCAGCCAGGCAGATCCACTGAGTTGTTTGGGTTTAATTTGGTCCAAATGTCATTGCTATCTTCCCCACTCCTCTACCCGCTCCTCCGAAGGCTCAGCTCTGGCTCATGGCCCTGAGCCCGAGCTCCTGGTCACATCCCTGTGACTGCCATTGCCTGCCCTGTGTTCCCCGGGCCCCCTGCGCCTGAGCAGTGGAACGTGGCAGGCTTACCTCCTGCACCTGGGTCCTCTGGGAACCAGCAGGCCTCACTCTTGATCCATGTGTGGAGCAGGCACATGGCCCCACCCACCAGCCAGCTCTTCCCTCCTCTGGCCACGGTGTCACCATCATGTTTCGGGCAAATTCCCAAGCCAGGCCAAGCCAAGCCAAGCCAAGCCACAAGGAAGACTCTATACTGAGGAGACAAGAAG
>RJWT010052351.1:0-10578 GCA_004365215.1 Cuniculus paca | reverse complement strand
AAACATATATGAATATAAATCAGACAAAATATTCTCAGCCTTTCCCTCCTTTTAGTTACTTGTTCCCTGACTTTAGATGGTACATTAACAGGAGTTTGAGGAATTCAAAAGCATTTATTGGTAAAAAGTAAATACTAGGAAGGTCCTCTATCATAGGATAAAAATTTATGTCTCAGTATTAGTAAAGGCTTCTGAGTCTAAGGCTCTAATGATATCATGATTTGGGTAAATATTAATGTTTCGATTATTAAAAAGTATGCATAACAGGAAGCCTTTTCAAAGAATATCTTCCAACATATTCTTACGCGATATGAATTACAAAGTATCTTTCCAGGCCTTGGTGTTATGGTCAAATCCCTCCATGTACAGAACAGGATTTAGGATGATAGTGTATAGAATAAGAGCCTTGCTTCGGGTTGTGCTCGGGGTCGGATGTCATGTTTTAATGCGGATTTAGCGTGCTCCTAGATCAAAATGCTAGAGACTCAGTGTGAAAATTCCAGAGAGGAAATGCCCTCTGCGAGCCAGGGGACCAAGGTGGGGTGCGATCAAAGAGGTGATGCCCAGGGGACGGGGAAGCCTGCCAGCCTTTCCACTAATGGTATTGCTGGTGAGTCAGGGTAACTCATATGCTGAATCAGTCCCACCAATCTACGTTACAAATGGTCCGGTTTTTAAAGGAGGCTTAAACCTTATCAAATGGTAAATTTACCCGGAGGTTGAATATGGCACAGAGCAAACGGGACTGTTTACATTGTTTGCTTTGCCACACTGGTGACGCTACCTGTCTCAGGTTCTCAGAGGCACCGTGACTGCCTTTCCTGGATTTGATGATCGGGCTGATGCAGAAACTCTTCGGAAGGCCATGAAAGGCCTGGGTAAGTTCAACCGCCTGTTTGTTCTAATTTTATAAAAGGAATTAACTACAGTGAGATGAAGTTTAGAATAATGAGATGAAATTTGTAGGAGATAAAGGCACATTAAGATAATGAAATAATACTATGGATCATCCTTGATATCTTTCAATCTCTTAGCCATTTACAGGCCTCTCATCTGAGGGATTTCATGTGTCACTCGTGTCCCTGCCCTTGGGCTCCTTCCCCACCAGTGCCCTGTGTTCTCCGGTGTCCCAAGGTCTTTGTGCAGCCCCATCCCCACCTGCCACTGCAGCTCGATGTGTGCCCTGATCCGGGGTGTCTGTTAGCCCTCAGCACCCTGCATGTTCCTATCACTGGGCTTTCTCCTTTTTCTAAAAGCTTGTCTTTCTTACATCCCTGCCTCTCACAATCCTTTCGTTCTTCAAGACTGGTCTGGGTTTCACGTTCTACATCATGGCGCTTTCCTCCAGACTCCTACCTGCCTCCCATCAAGTGGAGACGTCCTTTGAACCCCACTTAACACACAGACCTCCCCGACCCACTCGCCCTTCAGCCTCACTTCATGGTTGTTTGTGTATTGTATTTTGCACACCTAAATTATCTGTAGTTCGAAGCCCGATTCTATACGTTACTCTTTTCCCAGTCTGCTGTAGCAGCAGCACCTTGTGCCTCATGAATGGGTGTTACTTGAGTGACTATTTGTTGCATGGAAAACTAAGAACACTCAGTTTTTAAAAAGTAAGGAGTATTTTTCCACCTACTTCAAAGTATGTTGGTGGTAGAGGGTAGTGTATATCAGAAATAAAACATTCTGTTTCGTGTCAGTTTTACATTTTGAATAAATTATGCAGTAAAACATTAGTACATATTTTATATGCTCATAGAGAGAAGCTGGCTTTGGGGGTTATCGAGAGTGTGCGTGGGGGAGCCAGCTTTGGGGGTTAGTGAGAGTGGGCGTGGGGGAGCCGAGTTGTAATTGTTAATCCCATGTTACAGGCACCGATGAAGAGGCCATCCTGACTTTGTTGACATCCCGGAGTAACGCTCAGCGCCAGAAAATTGCTGAGGCCTTTAAGACTCTGTTTGGCAGGGTAAGGTCACCCTCGTCCTCAGGTGCATTGTGAGTGTAGCTGTGGTTTTAAGACTGTTTCCTGCTTCCAGGGAGAGACTGGTTCCAGGACTCCGCAGGTATAAAATGTGCAGGTGTTCAAGTCCCTTACATAACATGATACTGTATTTGCATGCAACGTATGGACACCGTCCTATGTATTTTCTGTCACTCATAAAATATTGTAGCTAATGCAATATAACTGCCCTTTTTTTAAGGAGATAACAAAAATATCTGTATATATTCGGTACAGATGCAGTTTTTCATGCAAATGTTTTCAGTTGAAGTTGGTTGAACCTGCAGATGTAGAACCCACAGATATAGAGGAACAATCATAGTGATGGTTTTTGTAAAGAATATTGTTTATTTTTTTTTTATTTTAAAAAGAAAAAGAATTTCAAAACAGGTAATAGGAGAGTAACAATAATTAATACATTGTGTGTTATCTTCATATCACTTATTTTGTGACTGTCACCTATGTTTGTTCCTTATTTCCCTCCAAATTATCAGTTGTTGGGGTGTGATATCCACCCAACTTGCCCTCCACAATTGTTTTTCTTTGCTTGATGCTCTCAAGGTCTCAGGGCTCCTTTTCTCTTTTTCCGTACTTCCCACGGAGCCTTCTTTTGTTCTCCATTCTCTGGATGTGGCCTCTGCGCAGTGTTTTGTTATGACAGTCAGAGTCTTGGCTCCCTCTGTGGTGATTTTAACAAATGACTTTTTAGTTAATTGATTTAAGTGCTTTCATTAACAATTCAAAGTAAAAAAAATTACTTAAGCAATTAATGTGTATGTGAAAAACTTAAGTAGAATTTGGCTGTCCTAAAAATTTGTATTTGATTAAGAAACAAATGTGGAACAGAAAAAATTGGTCTTTTTTGGTTTTGTTCCTGAAGTATGGGTGATTGAACCCACAGTCTTATGCAGGCTGGGCAAGTGCTTTACCACTGAGCTACTGTGTATACCCCTGCCTACCCCTAAGAAAATGTTCTAAATGTGGCATCTTGTCACCTGGCGTGCTGAAAATGACAGAAATTGCTGTTTTTCTTTTCATCATTATATACACATTTTAACCCATACTACAAGTGTCTTTCAGTGGTTAGAAGTGTAATAATGACCATAATCTATTACATGTTATGTTATTAGATACTGACAGAAAAGAAAAAAAATGTTTAGATATGACAGGCTAAATAAAAATGCATTTTTTTTGAATTTCTGTAAGAACACATTTGTTTCTGAGAGTAGTTTTTTTTTTTTTGTCGTTTTGAGACAGAGTCTTGCTACGCAGTACAGGCTGGCCTTGAGCTCACTTTGTAGCCCAGGTTGGTCTTGAACTTGCAGCGATTTTCCTGCCTCAGCCTCCTGAATGCTAGGATTACAGGCATTTACTACCATGCCTGGCAGAGTAGTGTTTTTTTAAAGTAAGGTTTTAGTCTACTTTTTTTCTTTTGTGATATTGGAGATTGCACCTAGGGCCTCATGCATGCTAGGCTAGTGCTGTATCATGGAGCTACACATCCGTCTGTGCTTTTAGCTTACTTTTAAAAATTATTCATTCTTTTTAACTTTTGGATAAAAAAATCTCTTAAAAACAAACAGATGATGCATAAATGACTTTGCTTAACATTTAGGTCAGATGTCAAAAACACGTTGTTTAGGCGTTGGGCTTTTGTGTAGCTCCTTGAACCTTCACCTTGGAGATAGCAGCACATAGATTTCCATTTATATTTAAGGCAAAGGGCTACCATTTATATTTAAGAAGAATCACTTTAAAATCTCTGGCTAAGCAGCTTGTCATTTCTGTGAGTTAGGATCTTCTGGATGACCTGAAATCAGAACTGACTGGAAAATTTGAGAAATTAATCGTGGCTCTGATGAAACCCTCTCACCTTTATGATGCCTATGAACTGAAGCATGCTCTTAAGGTAAAGGGATGCATGAAGGGACGTTCCTGTCACGCATCCTGTCATTTTGTGTGGGTAATCACTGCGTCTTCACTGTTCTGTTTTAAAAATCGTATCTGACTTGTTTCAGCGAGGGCTACTTTTAAGACACAACTGTAGGTGGCAATAAGAAGTAAAGGGTAACGATGGAGAGAACTCATAGGTGTCATTTAAAATTTTTATGTACTTAAACTCACTAACAGTGGCTATTTAAATTCTTAATCTTTTAGAGCTTTTTATATTTTATTTTTGTGCCGGTCTTCTGATTTTGAGAGGTGTTTAAAAATGTTACAAATGAAGTGTTTTAACTGGTTAAGTTAAAAGTTATCTGATTAGGGAGCAACAAAGTAACTGGTAAGCTTGTTATAATTTCACTTGTTGAGGACAGTATTTCCTTGAGTAGTGTTGGAACATTGTATACATAAGGCTACATTGAAACATTTACTTGGAGTTAGGGGATTAGAAATAGTTCAGGGGTCAGGAGTGGAATTTTAAGAGGGAAATTGAGATTTAACCACAAGGAGTTAATGTAGCTCAGGTAATTTTAGGGAGTGGAAGGAGAAACATACTTACTTAGTTAGAAGCCTGTTTATGCAGATTTGCCTCATTTTCCTTCAGTGATTCTTGTGGAATAAACAAAATAGTAAGTTGTTACAGAAATGTTTCTGGACTGTCAACAGTAGCTGAAATTCTGCCAGAGGGTAAACCCAGGTTTTTAGTGTTTCATATTTTTTGGGAAATAACAAGGAAATAGGCTTAAATCTTTTTTTAAAAACTTAAGTTCAGCTATAGTATTGCTTATATTTTCTAGTTAGCAATGTAGATAAGAGTTTCATAAGCAGAAAAAGCAAAATCAGCTAAAATTATTTTCCAAAAATCCAGAAAGCAAGACTCAATTCCTTTCTACTGATACAATTCATTGCAACTTAACAATGCTATGGTTATTGTTGTCTGTATTAGCTTTCCATTACTATAAAAAGTACCTTCTGAAAGGTTTGTTTTGGTTCACAGGTTTAGAGTGTCAGTCTGGAATAGACTGGCCCTGTTGTTTTGAACTTGTGGCCAGGCAGCATGTCATGGTGAGAACACATGGCTGAGTAAAACCACAGCCCTTACTTCTAGGAAGCAAGAGAGAGAAGAGAGAGGGCCAGGGTTTTACAGTCTCCTGCAAGATCACACCCCCAGTGACCTGAGGACCCATTACTAGGTCCCACCTGCCCTGGTAGTGCTGGTAGTGCTGCTCTGGAACCAAACTTTTAATACCTAAGTCTTTAACTATAGCATTATCTAGGATGCAGAATTTGTTTGTGGCCCCATATAGAATTTAACTTGGGTATAGGTATTGCAATCCCAAATATTGAGTACAGTGACCCAAGTATTGTAATCCTTTTCTCTGCCTTCCTCACAATCAAAAGCTATAATCCCATTGAGACGTTATTGGAATCCCGGCAAGTTATTTCGATCTACCACCTCCAATGCAACCCACAGTGAGAGTAGACACCGAGTCATTCAAAGTTAAGGGCAGCCAGCGGGTCCTAAATCCAGTCTCCATGAGGATGTGCAGACAAAGGGCCTGATCCAAGGTCTCTTCCCAGAATTTATTATCTTGTGAAGAAGGGGGTGGCTTGAGGATGAGTGACAGTGAGGATGGCGGGAGCTAGGTGAGTAACTTGAGCTGGCTGGCCAGGTAGGGAGAAAAGCATCTTTGCAAAATGCAGGGAGAATGACACGCAGAAGGATCAATCTGCATAATTCAATGCAGGTAGCAACCGAATTGTTTTTGGAGGCTGTTGCTTCAGTTTCTGATATGAACTTTTGTGCCCTGGGGACTCATAGCCTCTTTATCTCCAGGCTCATACCCAGCTGACATTCCTGGAGCTGACAGGCTCTGCCCTCCTGCTGTGCTCATGCCTTTCACAGAGAGCTCTATGTGAGAAAGCAGTCATTACACACCAGTACCTGGCTAGCCTTATTTGCAATGCTTAGAGCCAATTGAAGACAGAAGAAAATAGCTCTGTACATATCAGTCTATGGAAATAAGTCTCGATATAATCAAAGTCGCAGCAATTGTTCTGCATTCAAGGGGAGTCACTCAAATTATCTCCCACATATAGGGGTTTATTTTCTGAGGTACAGATTGCTTAAATATCAGTGACCCTCCATATAAATGTGTGAAACGTTTTCATCTTTATTATTCAGCCTTTTTGTTATTTCACATTGTTAAAATGTTTTGCTTTTAAACTAGAATTAGCTGGTCAAATTATAAGATACAAATTTATGTAACCTATTGTATATATGCACACATATATGCATGTACATATATGACAGTGTATACACATTTAACAATAAACATTGTTTTCATTAGACAAAAGAGAATAAAGAAATAAAACTATTTTTGGAAATAAAATTAATGAAAAATTTCATATCACTAATAGAATTTATAAATGAAGTTGTCCATGTTGTGTTGGATGATACTTGAATGAGTATACAATTTGATAACATCTATTCTAGGAAGATAATTTTCTTTTTAATCTTAGTGATGTATTTTCTCTCTTAAAAATAAATTTCTAAACAGGGAGCTGGAACAAATGAAAAAGTACTGACAGAAATTATTGCTTCAAGGACACCTGAAGAAATAGGAGCCATAAAACAAGTTTATGAAGAAGGTAAATATTTTGAATTGTATATTACCTGTCTTTATCACTTTCATTTGTCAAACCTGAATGCAGTACTTTTAGATACAGTCAGCAGGTAATATATGATTGCTGAGTAAATGAATGAATGAATGAACTACAATTTAAGGTATTTTTCCTCTTCAGTTAAAAAGAAAACACTTGCCTTTCAGTCTGCAACTATTTTAAGTAGTTTATAAGAAACTACAAATAAAGATGAACTTTATTTTTTTAATTTTTTTATTTTTTTGGCACTAGGGATTGAACTCATGACCTCGCACTTGCCAGGCAGGCGCTTAGGCTGCTGAGCTAGATTCCCTGGCCCTTGTGTTTTTGAAACAGGGTCCCACTATGCCATTCAGGCTGGCCTTGAGCTCACTTTGTAGCCCAGGCTGGTCTCGAACTCGCAACGATCCTCCTGTCTCAGCCTTCCGAGTGCTGGGATTATAGGCGTGAGCCACCACGCCCGGCTTGATCTTTATTTTTGCATAGGATTTAAACTATTAGAGGAGTATACAGATTAGCTTTTACATTAGTTTAAGGTGTTTATAAGTACTTTTTCTTCCTTCAAATAAATTTGGTCCTATGCTAGTAGGAGATAAGAGTTGTCTACAAAGCATTTTGGGAACATGGGAAATGGAACCTAAGTTCTTTTTCAGATTCGAGTTGATGGAAGTTCTTGTGCACATCTGTTTTAGCTGAGGGCAATGCTTGAATGACATGCTTTGCATTTTGATTTTTCTTTTAGTCCACTTCCTTTTAAATTTTAACCTAGAGTATCCTATGAATGGAATCCAGCAAATGGGATGAAAGTAAAGGTAGAGAGGTGTTCTTTTCTTGTCAGATTTCTTGAAGCCCTCTCTTTCTTCCTCCTGAGAAAGACCAGGCCATCTAGGTGATGAGTGCAGTGGCAGACTCCACGCCGCACGCCTTTTCTGTCTCTGTCTCAGTGTTAGTTTGTTGATCTTAGAAACGACTTTGGTAACCCATCAAATCAGAGCGGTATGAAATTTGGATCGTTATTTAAACTAAATAATTACCTTTCCAAAGTGTGGGGTCTCTCTTTCATGTTTTTGTTGTAATAGTTAGAGAGGTCCCAACCACCGAGGCAGAAGTGACACATACACCTCAGCTTTTAGGTTTATTTGATGTGTTATTCAAAGATCTCTTTCTGTGAATGTTGACATTGATGATTGAACCTTCGTGCTGCTAGGTGACAAGTAAGGTGCTGGACGGGACAGTGGCTGTGTGATGCATCCTCTTCAGCTGCATGATTGAGCACTAGCTGTGTATCTGACTTTGTTCTAGCTGTGTGAACACAACTCCTGTCCTCCAGGTGTTTGCATGCAGCCTGAAGGCTAGGGGTGACCTGACTTAGTACCATGGAAGGATGCAATGGTGAGATTCAAACTAATGCCAAGTATGAAAGTCATCAGGTACTTGGGTACTGGGGAGAGTTCATGTAGCTAATAAGACAGTCAGACTTTCAAGACTAAGCGGGCTTACTGAATACCAGTTTTCAAATGAGTGGATAAAGTGTGCAAACATACACACACAATGCAATTTACTCCACCTTAAAATGGGAGCTCCTGTCATTGCATTTTGATTTTTCTTTTTAGTCCACCTTACCTTTTTTTATTTCAGCTTAGAGTGTCCTATGCGTGGAACTTGGAAGCACAGATGAACTTGGAAGGTGTTCTAAATGCAAAAAGCCAGGTGCAGGAACGCAAATAACTGCATGATCTCACTTATGTGTGGAATTTAAAAAGTTGAATTGATAGAAGTGGATAGTAGAATGGTGGTTGCCAGGGGCTGGGTGGTAGGAGGGGAGGCGAAGGGGACGAGGGGATATTGGTCATAGGGCACAATGTTTTAGTTAGGCAGTATGAAAAAATTCTGGACACCTGATGTATAGCATGGTGACTAGATTAATAGTACTGTATACTTGATAATTTCCAGGAAAGTAAGTTTCACATGTGCTCACCACATACCTGCACATACACAAAACTGCATGAGGTGATGATACACTGATTAGTTTGTGGCAATTATGCATGCATCAGAACACTATGTTGTATACCTTAAATTAATACGATTTTTATTTGACACTTGTAACTCAGTAGAGAGGGGGGAAGAAAAGACAATGAGTTTTAAGCAGGAAAAGAAGGTATTTCGGGCTCAGGTGCCCACCGTACTCCGTGGCGTGGACACCGAACTGAGGAGAGTAGATTGAAGGAACGGGAAGAGCCCGACTGTAGTGAAGAGCTGTGTGTGCCCATTAGGAAGATAAACTGAGTAAGCCAGGTTAGGCTGGGTCAGTGGTGGTGAACCTGTGGCCGTACTAGGCTGTTTGTATCCTTGAAAGCTCTGAAGGGTTTGTCATCACTGGGCTATATCAGAGATGGTTTTGCATGACTGGGTGGTGAATTTGGACTTGACTCAAAGGCACTGTAAGTTCCTAGCTGGGCCGTGGAGTGCTGAAGGAACAATTGAAGGAAGAAAGGAGTTTTGAATCAAGAGGCTTATTTGGTAGCTAGATGTGTGTGGAGATAAGCTAGGTGTTCAGTAGTTATGGCCCTACCTCGGACAACGGGAGGATTGTCGATCTTAAATCAGAGAGAAAAGCCATTGGATAGGATTCGATGGTTGATTATTTACAGGTGTTGGAACAGAGGAAGGACTCAGATACCTACAAGGTTTTGTTTAGGAAATTGATTGGAATAAATGTATAATTTTTTCCGTTTAAAATAGAGGCTTTAGGGTTTTAAAGTTCACCTGCATTCAAATAGTGATTAAATATTTAAGTACCTTAAGATAATACTGTTTTCTTATAATAGCAGCTGTCTGAGTGTGAGTGGGAGGGGTTTAGAGGTCCTGTCCATATTGAGGTCTCCCTTTTCCTGTGATCTTATGTTGAAGAGTTGGCTCATGCTTTAAAATGTCACTGCTGTCTCTCAAAGTTAACTTTATTTGCTACAGAGGAAAAAAAATCTTATTAGAGGGAGGGCCATGCACAAGCAAAGGAAACTCAGAAGATAGAAGATATTCAGAAACCAATTATGTAAAACATTTGAGAGAAAGCAAAACAAAGCTTAAAGTTGTGACTGATTATATCTGAGAGACTTTGCAGTACTTTCACATGTCTGAAGATTAGTAAACATACGTGGTTGAAAGCATTTCAAATTGGCTGAGTTCTGATTTGAACTTGAGTCAAGTGCTTTTGAGAGCCTTTAAAATTAATTTTTGTCAAGTCACTCAAAGTATCTGCCTTCAGTCTTTAAAATACTCATATTTAGCAAATGTGGTATTTTTCTTGTGTCTTTTTCATTTGATTAATGGGGTGGGCTATGTTTTTGTGGTTGGTAGAAACTGTCAGTAAGTGTGAAATAATTCTGTTGCAGAATATGGCTCAAACCTGGAAGATGATGTGGTGGGGGATACATCAGGGAACTACCAGAGAATGTTGGTGGTTCTCCTTCAGGTACTGGGTGGGGATGAATCATATTTGACTAAAATGTCTTGAGGTTGGGCTGCCCTGACTCTATTAGATAAAGCCACTTAAAATTCTTTTTAATAATTTCTGGTACTTGCTGATTACTGTGATCGCTGAATGTTGCCCATACTTACTTATATTTATGACCTAAACTCTTAAGAACTAACACATCCCCTTGTTTTTGACAGTAGTACATATCTTCCTCTTACACAAAATCCAAAATCGGGAGGATCAGATTAGTTTTGGAGTTGGGATAATGTGCAACATTAGGATTGATAGGATCTTAATAAAAGTGTGTTATTACTAAGAGAAAAAACTTTATGTCCATGACCATCTGAAGGCACATGCCATATAATTCAGTAATGTGACATATTTTGTCTTACAGGCAAATAGAGACCCTGAAGTCGGAATTAATGAGAGTCAGGTTGAACAAGATGCTCAGGTGAGTGTGGCTACCTTCTGATGATGTTTAATTATGACTCAGAGA
>RJWT010052350.1:0-10571 GCA_004365215.1 Cuniculus paca | reverse complement strand
ATATGTACTTGGTGATGATTTGCTACTTTCTGAAGGAAGAATGTGTGAAATAATAATGTCTGCTTTCATGGCTAAATGCATTTTTTGTATAAATCATTTTTCCAATAGAAACTCCATCTTCTGACATAGCTTCAGAAATTCTAAAATCAATTTATAATCCTTGGAGAAAGTCAACTGTGGTTATATTGAAAATATTTCCTCTGCGTCATGCCTTTTTCCTGACAATTAGCGTTATGCTCAACTGGCATTTAAGGTAGTGTTTGCTTGCTTGTTTGTTTGTTTGTGTTGAGTGTTTTGTTTAGTCATAGAAACCCTGCTTTCAGAATAAAGCCCTGATAGTATTTGATTTTCTGAAATTGAATTTTGGCTGCATCTATCGAGTCTGCTGTGGAGTTCAGTATTTGCTTCTTATTTCAGGGCTGATGTGCTGAAGGTGGCAGCCACAGCAGCCCGGGCCTGGGGCACCAGAGGGCAGACCTGCAGAGACCTGTGAGGACACAAGGAACTCTTTATGGATCTTGATGGAACATATGGGACACTGTAATAGCTTCATTTTATGTATTAAGCTGTATTTGCACAGCAATTCCATTATAATACTAAGATAATCTTTAGAAGTAATTTTAAAACAGCAAATGCATAAATGCTGAGTCTCAAGTAAAAGAAAACAGTTTTCCTAAGCCAAATGTCCTTCCTAAGACATTTCAATTGTCATTTGATTCTATTTTAAAGATAATTTGACCTTATGATTCACCCATTTCTTAAATGCATGTTTCAAATATAATTGTTTCATTTGGAGTTGAAGTTAAAAAAACCCTTTGTGATTTGTTCTACTGTTTTGCAGTGTTTTTGTCTAACCACAAGGAACTCTAAGTACACAATTATTAGTATTAAAATTGATGTTTGTAAAAGTTCAATATCAATTTTGTTAAAAAAAATACTCTGAAAATAATGGTGACCCCTAGTCATCTTTACATTTTTATACCTCCCTTGCAAAAATGGCTATTTTATTTAAGTCTATTCATGCAAGTTGCAATCATTAAAGATAGGGATGGTGTGATCTTCATATAGTACAATAAAGATCAATAAATGTTTGTTGAATTTAATACAATTGAATTCATTTTGACTTTTTAATCAATGTTTTATAAAAAGTGTAATGGTAAGTAGCAAAGGTTCATCATAACTATTATTCAGGAGTTTCTATGAAAGATAAAAGTATATAAAAGATTGTGTGCACTATTTGAAGCATGTTATTTGAAGACAGGTCTTGTGTCATTCATCCCAGGAAACACTTCTCATAATGTCTATGATTTATTCTTTACATAGCAGCAACAGACATGAAGAGTAAATGTAGCATTTACAAGAAGCTGCAGTGGCCCAGAGATCAGGCTAACCTCTTCAGCATATTTTCTCATTAACTGTCACAGTTTTGGAGATGAACATTCAATACCTCCTGTGGACCAAGTAACATGACCACAAAAGTAAGATGAAGAAGATTTATTTTTAAAAACAATACATCTGTTGAAAAGCACTTACAGCTTTCCTACAATATGCCAGCCACTGTTCTGAGATGTGTGGATGGACAGCTGTGGTCAGGATACATGAGCTCCTTGCTCTCTGGAAACTTCCATTCTAGTAAAGGAAGAAAGGCTGCATACATGCACACTGACAAATACATGAATAGATACTATCATTCACAGTACTGATAAGAATGTAGAGAGAAAAAAAGATAATTTTCAAATTTGTCTTTAAGATAATAGTGATTTTTTTCATATTACTTTGGTTTTTTTCACTATAGTTGCAAACATTTACTTAATGTATTTAATTCTGAAATATTTAGTCAGTTTTCACCAGACATTAATCTCATTTTCATGTCTGGTATTTTTATGCTTTGAAAAACCATGGAGGTCAAACCACTCAAAGCAACCCATGTTACACTTTTGCAAGTTCATGTTATTCTTGAGAAATTTCAAAATCTACTTCAGCTTTCTCCCTTAAGAGAACTGACTTTTCATCTCAGTCAATTCACCAGCCTTTGTCTCATGCTGTCTTGACTGACTGTCTTCATTCTGAAGCCACTTGTCTAGTCTGTACCTTTTATCATGGAACCATTTGGTAACTTCTCCCATCCAAGTACTAACCAGGCCCGACCCTGCTTAGCTTCTGAGATCTAGACGAGATCGGGCACGTTCAGGGTGGTATGGCCGTAGACCCATTTGGTTACTTCTAACTCTTCACCTTCAGTGTAATAGCCATTGCTTATTGGGTGCCTACAGTATGGCAACTATGAGTCCAAATACATTTCTTCATTATTATATTTCATGCAATCCTCCTATTGATAGAGAAGGAAAAGTATCATTGCACAAATTAGGAAAATGAAATGCACAGTGGTCAAGTGCCCAAGATTCATACCACTGTCCAGTAAGTGATGGAGCCAATATCTTTAAAAGGCAGTTCAGTGATTTTTAGTCCTCATTGCATATTTCTACATTTTATAACACCAGAGTTGTTTTAAACCAGGTAGCCATAGAATCAAGTCCAATTTTTCTTCAACATTTTAAAAATGTTGACCTGAAGTCTAGGGTACAGGTTAAGCTACACTCAAGTTTCTTTCCATTGTTGCTATAAATTTCAAGTTAATAATATCATATCCTCCTAAGTTTCCAAACACCAGTTCTCCAATATTTCAATAGAAGGAAGAATAACAAAGTAGAAAGGGCATTAACTGTGCAGTCAACCAGGATTCCATTCAAATCAAGTTCTTCTGTTTGTAAGCTATGTCACTTTGGGCAATTTATTTAATTTCCCTTAGGCTCAGTTAACTTTTTTCTCATTGAGGATAATATCTGTCTTGGGGGGGTTGCTATGGGAATCAACTTAATATAAGTAAAATGGTTTGGCACATACTTTGTACACAAGAATTTTGACTTTATTTAGCATTAATATTGAACTAGCAATTCTTTTCATCACCCCTTAAAAGCCTAAGAGATAATTTTTTAAAAAATTGGTCAGGTTTTATCAGATTCTATAATTTTGTTTTTCTGATCCTACATAGCATGTGCCAAGTTTACATTAATTCAGTCACTGTTCATTCACTCGTTCAGTTAGCAAGCCAGCAGCAACTGAGCTTTGTAAGAGAATTATACTAGTTCTGTGCTAGAAAACAGGAGTTCCGAATCATATGACAGCTGACTCTCACAAATGAAGAAACTGATTTTCACATATGAAGTGACTAAGGTATGCAAGAAATAAAAAGTAGAACTAAGATTATACCCCATATATCAAGACAGAATTATCTGTACCTTCCCTGGCAAGTGGTTTACACTCAACAACTCCTTTGGTTTGCTTTCATCTGTAAATTTAAGAAGTCTGTACAATACTCTTCTAAGATCTATTTCATCAAAATGGGATGCCTCTATAATCATGTTGTATTGGCTCTCCCCTTTAGTTCTTCCTTAAAAGCCACTGAACTTATTTCCTTTCTAAGGTATGTAAAATTTATTACAAATAGAATGCCTAATTTGCAACTAATTTCCATATGACACCATTTCTTCTAGGCCAAGTTTTTATATAACGTTTTGAGTACTATTCAATTTATTTGACACATAGCTGAAAGTGAAATTTTGTAACTAATCCTTTATCCTCTTTTCTTAAAGATTTCAGAGACTCATCCAGACTCCCTTTTGTTCTTTCTTTGTTATTCTCATTGATTCTCAAAGTTTAAGACCTTCCTCCCATTCAAATTTTACTGAAGTAATCAATTTTTCTGTGTATCATGAATATGGTTATATACAGCAGAACATTCAAGTGGTTGAAATGTAGGGAGCATTAACATACATTGGATTACACATTAGAACTTCAATCATGATACCCTTGTGTTGACCCTGTAGAAAAAGTTAAGAAGAATAATCAGACACACTTGTCTGTATGGAATAATATTATATGAGGAAAGGAGGCACTGTGATGACAAGCAACTACAGTCCAAAAACAGTAAACTGGACATAGAAAGACTTCATGTGTTAGTCTTTTCTAGTGTTTTTCTAGTGTTCTCTATCTCCCACATTCTGCTATTCTTTTTCTCCATTGCATTTTTTCCTCACTGGTTAACATCTGCCTCTTATGCTATATGTGAACTTCATGAGGTATGCCTCAAAATCTTACTGATGAATTCAGTGAACTAGACAATATAACATTGGAAATATAAACAGATCCAAAGCACACAGAGAGATTTGTGGAAACAAGATAAATTGCACATTCTAGAACATAGAAGTTTTGCAATTGTATCATTTTAGTCTTGGAGTCAACAGCTACCATCTCCACGTGTGGCTCCAATTCAGAGTATATCTCTTCTCCTTGAAAGAATATTTGCTCTTATAGGAACTCTACTGTTACAGCTTCAAAGTAAGGAGTGAGCTGTGAATTGAAAACTGGAAAGCCAAACCATTTTTTCTTTCATTCTAATCTTTACACCAGTGGTTTCATTCATAACATAATTTTCTACAGAATATCTTCTATGTACCAGGCACTGAGAAGAGAGTTGTAGGTTCAGAAAAGAATAAAGTATTATCACTGTTGTTGATTATTTTCTAGCTAAATAGGATAAGACAAATGTATAGTTGAAACAATGTTGAAATGATTAGTATCTAAATGCAGGATACAGTTAGACTTCTAACAGGGATTGGAGGACAGGGGGATCAAAGAAGGTCTCCAAAGGAGGACTATTAGTGAATTGAGTTCTTAAAACCTAAGTAAAACTTACACAGGACACTCAAAATGATTCAATTCCAGCATGTACATGATAAATTTTTTACCATATAGACCGTAGCTTTCACTAATCACAGAAGAGTGGGTATAACCTGTTGTCTTGGTTACTTTTCTCTTGTTGTTGAGACAAAATACCTGACACCTAATATGAAGAAATGAAAGGTTTATTTCTTACAGTTCTTAGAGATTTCAGTCCATACTTAGCAAGTTCCAAGGCAGGGTGGTGTGACAGAGGGGCAGGTGTTCATGGCTGCCTGGAACCAGCAAGAGAGGACAGGGCAAAAGAGTGAAAAGCAGGCCTCCTTCCCAACCTTACATTGTATGCGGGTTCTACTCCTGGGCGGGTGCAGCACTCACAGCCAATCCAAGGGGTAGACAAACCAATTACAAACGCTGGATTCAGCCACTTCCATGACTACATGAGACTTGGGGGGGCCACCTAGACACACCTGCTTAATTTTTAATTTGTGTGTTGCTTTTTCTTATTCTAAAGGGCAACCTGTAATTCGTAAGCTTCATTTGAAATACAGATGCAAAGAATACTCTTGTTATGTATTAGGTTCATATCAGTATTTTCTCGGCACAGTGAACCACATGTTGAAGTCACTGTCCCTTGCAGAATAGTTCAGCAGAGGCAAAAGATAAAAGTTTTTACATGATAAGCAAGATAAATGATTAATCCTTGTCTTGTTATGTGTGATTTTTAAATATTGAAATGTGGTTATTTTACTTAACTTTCCCTGTGGGTAGTATAAACTTATTTATCACTTTATGGACTTAAAAAGTTTTTGATAGACTGTTTTAGGAGGTGTCTTAGTTAAAACAGCTATCACAAATCCCCATAGACCAGGTGGTTTAACAATAAAGTTATTTTTTGCCATCCTAATGGCCGATAGTCTGAGTTAAGGGTGCCGGCATGATCCAGTTTTCCTTAGGGCTCTTTTGCACGTTGCAAACAGCTAACTTCTCTCAGTAGCCACAAACTAGTTTTGTAGAGTCCTTAAAAGTAAGGGCACTAACCTCATTCCTGAGGCTTCCAAACTCAGGAGCTAATTAACTCACCTCCATATATCACCGTATCAGGAATTAAAGATCAACATGTACATTCAGAGAGTCACATAGATATTTAGTCCATAGCAATGTGAATCCAGATCTCATTTTATCCTGCCCCTTAGCATGATAAAGCTAATAGAAAAAGTAGTCCTGCTGCTTTGTCTGTTTCTTTCTCATCTTGTCATCACTAGAATTACTGTGGCTAACCCAAACTAATAAATGTATAATTTTGCTTGGAAATAAACAACTTTGACTGGCTGTGTGACTTAGTGGTAGAGTACTTGGATAGCATGCGTTCCTTGCTCAGTACAAATCACCAAGTCAAAACCTATCCAACCTCCCCAAACAAAAACAAACACACAAACAAGTGAAAGAAGGAAAGAAAAAAAAATAGCCTAATTGATCAGGTTCCACCACAGTTCATCACAACTGTGTTTACTGGGACCTAGAACTGTGGGTTTATTTTGGAAATCTACCAATGAATACGTGTGATATCTTTTCCAAATATATTTGTTAATAAGAAGTATATGATTTGCATTGAGCCATAATTTTGATGTTTAATTCCCAGTTTCAAGCATAAATTGTATGAAACTAGTTGTTATTTTAAAGAAGGTAAAAGTACATTAAGAGTATAACAAGGATCTGGGGATGTAGTTAGGTGGTAGAAGACTCATCTAGATGTATGAAATCCTGGGTTCAAACCAAATCAACACACACAAAAAAAATGCAACAAGTCTATGTTCAGTCTTGAATTAAACATTTAAATTTCCTATTCTCTAAAGATTTGCTATCTCTGTAAGCAACTCACGTCTACTCCAAATCTTCCAGAAGTGTATTTTTCCATTTCTATGGAAACACACGCGCTTTACCTGCAGAGCATGGTGGCAGCTTGCTTGGTGAAAACACCGTTGCCACTGAAACCCAGAGACCAGGCTCCAGTGCTTTTCTCTGTTTTGCAACCACATGGCATTAAACAAATGATGTCTTTTTCTAAGTTCTTCTGGGCCCGACACTTGACAAACGAGAAAAAGAAGATGAGATCATCTTTGAGTTCCCTGATGGTTCTCATATTTTTAATGCTTTTGTAAGTCACTCCCAACTACAAAATTCCATATGGTTCTGTGTTGTTTATTTTGAGCTTTTATTTTTATTGTTGTCCTTGTTCTTCTCTGTGTGTTTCTCAATTTCCACTTTGCTTGACAGCAGTCCCTTCATATGTCTTTTGTCATGTTGCATAATCTCTAGCAGTTTAACTGAGTCAAGTAGATGCCACCCCCTTCATACTAGAAACTTTGCTATAAAAATTTACAACTAGACACTTGAGCTACTGAAGTTTCACAAAATTCAATTTTCCCATTTTAAATGGAATTTTATTTACTTTGGAATTTTGCTAATGATTTGAACTTTACCTGCACAGGAGGTTTAGATCACTGTCCAAAATAATAAAATGAAAGAAAGTGGCATTTGTCTTTGTGCCATCCTTCAGTTCATACTGTGAATCTCCTGATGTGTCTGAGCAAGAAGCATGTGATTGAAAGTTACCCCTATTAAACAGCTACTCCCAGAGACCTGTATGTGATCTTGGTCTAGTGAGTTGTCCACCAAGAAAAACTCTGAGCTCAGCAGAAATGGCCATGTGATGTGTTGCTGGTGTCCTCTAAGAAACTCCATATTAAATGGACTCCCAGACCATACTAATCCTTTACCATTTCACAGGGGCCTTTGCTGATTGTAGATAGACCCATGTCACCTGGTCCGATCAGCTTATGAATGATAACTTTTTTAAAAAGACTCTTAAGTAACTTTAAAAGAGAGCACTAAAATGGGGTATAGTAAGATGCAAGAAAATTGAAAACAGGAAAAACTTCAAGATACTCTCATAGTATGGAGCTCCACTGATTGATCCAAGTTGAAATGATCTAGTAAACAGGGAAAAAACAAAAACAAAAACAAAAACAACAGCAGAGTAATGATTGTGTTTAAGGACTGGCTTGCTTTAGAAAATATTTGAGTTCCTTATTAAAGCAGAACAGAACAATTCAGTTTCAACACCTGAATAGAATGAAAGCAGGTTCTCAAAAAACACAGGTTGATGTGACTTGTAGGCACTTAATGCATGCCAACTGGCAAAAAACAGGGTGATTTTAATTATCAAGGGATACACAAGCAACGCACTTTAAAAGGAAATACACCTCCCTCGTGTTCAGGTGGACATTCTTACTTATTACAATTTTAAAATCTCAATATTGTCATTAAGAAATATGTATTAACACAGAACACAAGAGTAAAAATTATCTATCCCAAGAATCTACCTTCCCAATTTATAAAGGATTCAAAATTACTATTTGTCTCAGAGCCCAATCCTTTAGTACTGGACTGTGGTGATGATTGTGACCCCATATAATTGCAGTGTTATCACACAGGTGACAAAAACTGATTCTGACATGCACGACATCCTGGCTAAAGTAGTCTAGTTAGTAATAGCAATAGTTTCAAGTACAGTTTAACTACTGACCACCTATGGCAGCCATTAACCTTCGACAGGAATAAACATCACATCATCTCCCTAGTGTAAGAAGCTGAAAGAGTAAATAAGATCCAAAATGCACAACAGATATTGTGAAATGGGAAGAAACTGCTCAAAAGGAAAGAGAAACTGGTATGAGGGAAAGGAGAAAAGAAAGAAGGGTAAAGAAAAAAAATATATATATATACAAAATACTTAAGATAGTTGTACTACTGTTGTTAGTTTATTGAAAAGAAAGGTTTGTGCCTATACTGTTTGATCAATTTTTCAGGTTTATATCTTGTAATACAAGCAACTACTTTGAAGATAACAATACGCAATGTACTAACCCTTGTTACTTTCCTACAATCTTGCTGTGAAATTCTGTACCATTGTTTTTGTTGTTGTTTTTCTTTAAAATAAAAAAAAAAAGAATTAAAATTTGACAATAGAGAATTACTTGGTACTTTATCCCTCAAATTTAAGAAGATTAAAGCCTAAGCTAATTTAATGTGCTAATATAGTCTTCAATGTGAATTTTAAATGAATTAATATGAACTTTTTCAATACATACATAATCCTTTGAAACAAAATAATTTAAAATAATTACTGAAATAGTAAGATTCCCTGCCTTCTTTGAAAAATTCGGCATACATTTTTTTTCTTGTTTTGTTTCTTTTAGCTTAAAATAGCAACAATTATTACAAGAACATAAATAAAGTTTGGGATTTTCATTTGGTAACAACCAGCTATGGAGTTCAACCTCTCAGAACTGTTTTTAGTTTTTTTGTGTGTTTTATTGTGTCTTTAGTTCTTTTCTTCATTTTCCTTTCTTTTATTTTTAATTGCATGATAAATTCTGGATAACTTCTTACTAACACTTCAACTCCAAATTTAATGAAGTTGATGAACTTTTAACCTTTGATCCCAGCACACTTTAAAACTATCTACTGCGCTATTTTTCTTTTTTCTGCACTTCTGTCAGATAATACTAACGACAAGCTTTTTAATGCACAGGGCTTTATTTATCCATGCGTTTATAACAGCAAATGGAAGGGATTTAACACTTTTACTGGTCTTTCTCAAAATTGTGGAAGGAAAAAACAGTGCTGGAGCTCCCTGGCCCCCATTCCCTGGCCTGTTCTTCCGTTGGTAATTAGATGCAAAGAAAGACCTCTTCCGTGTTGGCTTCCAGTGAAAAGTCGTTTATTAATCTTGAGGCATCAGCCTTCCCAACAGAAATGACTGTTTTCACCAGTGCATCTTCTGTCTTCCAAACTCTTCCTGTGTTCAGCAGGGCGCTTTGCCTGCAAGGCGACGCAAGCAGCGTTTCTCAGCTCCAGAGCCTAACGAACAGTTGAGCAGCGTTCAGAGGGGTCCAAAGGAAGGAGCGTATTTTATAATGCAGAATTTATACTTATTCTCCTCTCTGCACCGTTAAGCATCTGCAAACCTCGTTCCAACCTTTGTTTTTCTCTGGGAAAAAAAAAATCCAGGCATTTCCCTGTCTTATTTGTTGAAAGAATCATTTGATAAGCAGTGAACACTAGAGGGGGAGCTTATCCGTTCTGGAGAGGGAAAGCTTGCCGCCCTGCGCGTGAGAGGATCACACTGATGCCGGGAAGCCGGGCTGGGATTGGATCGGCCATGGTTCTGAAGTCCAAAGGAGAAGCATGGCAGGGAGTCAGTGTGTTGTCATTTTCCAAAAACAAGAAATCCTGCACAGTGGATTTGAGAAATTTAGCTGCTGGTCATGCCATGACATGGGATATTTTTAAATCCTCTCTCTCCAGGCAGTTTTAACATAAGGAATAGGATTACAAAGACCCCTCCCCCTACGAGGACTGTCTCTCATTTAAATGTCTAAGGAATGATGGAATGAATTATCATAAAATTTTGACAAATTTGATGGCTCAAGCAAAAGGAGGAAACAGGCATCCCAATTATTAGGTTCTAATAAGACATGACATTTAAAATGAGTTTACATGGCAGTTAGACCTTTGCTTTTTTTCGCTTGATTTAAAAATACTGGCATCTTTTTCTTTGGAAAGGAAATTACTTATTTCAGTTTCCCTTCTCTTGAGTTTAAAGATAATGAATCCTATTTTACCCGCTACCTATTTTCTTTCCTTGTAATCATTATCTAAATACTTTCTATAATTTTCCTAAAATTGAGAGAACTTAAAATACACCTTGGAAACTAGCAGCATATTTTAGTAGAAATATTTACTATAATTTCTCTAAGAAAAAA
>RJWT010052349.1:0-10599 GCA_004365215.1 Cuniculus paca | reverse complement strand
TAAACTTCTAAACTGCTCAAGTTGACACAATGTATCTATCAACCATAACAACTTGGTTAAGTTTCATCCTACTGTTATGGTAGCAAGATGTGAATGTTCCAATCTGTTTTAATGAATAAATTTTTTTTTGGTTAAGCAATCTTTTTCAAACCTGTACCATTGGATAAGCCTATCCAAATTTAAAGAAATAGTTATAAAAGTCATTTATGCACATGACTGATATTAAAAACATATGAAAGATTTAACGTGAGCCTTGAGTACTGTAAAATTTCAAAAGAAAGTTTTTCCACCCTTTTTAGAAATAAAATGTAATTGGACATAAGTTCAGATTAAAACTTTATGCATTCCCTTAAATCTTTTATTAATTGATCTTGATCCATTATGATATTACTGACCTATTACTAATATAAATGTGCTATATTTTCAGCTTTCAGAGTTATTATTATTTGAAACAAGTGTACACAGAGTCCAATAAAGTATAAACCACTTCATAGAAGTATAAGGATATAAAGTCCCAGTCCATTTACCTTCATAGAACATAAACATTAACACCAAATATAACTCATGCATTTCTATTACTTCCGTTACTAGAGTATTGATTTCTATGTCATTTATAGCAGTGGAAATAAAGAAAGAAGCTGATATTAACTACACTAGGATTTTATATTCAGGCAGTCTGTGGCAATTACCCAGTTAAACGAAAGTTGGATGGCTTAAAACCAAGACCATTTCCTCAGTAAACTGATTATGAAAAACTCAATACTGAACACCGTACATAAACAGTAAAATCTATAGAAATTTTAAAATCTCATCAATTAAAATGATGCCAGAATATTAGCAATAATGTTCAGAAATAAAGACTTTAGATGACAAGCTCCTTTTATAGTTTTTAAAACACTATAAACATGAACTATTCCAAAAGATTTAGCAGATCCCCCCCAAAAAACTTAGTATAATTTAATGATGGTAAGATAAAGGATAGAAATAATTTGCAGCTAGCTAATGAAAGTGACAATGACCAACATTGTCACTAGTTATGCCTATCCAGGGATTCTTGCCTTTAACATTTCTGATTCTTCATGATATTGTATCTTGAAAACTGAAATGGCCAAATCTTTGTGTTTTTAATACTTCTCACATGAATCTTGATCTATTACTGTAATTTTAAAAGCTGAATATACAAAATTTATAATGTAATGCCTTCTTTTGTTGCTAAAAATTCAATACCACTGTCATTATCATGCCATATCATTGCTTTAATAAATACTATAATAAATCATTCTGGTAAATAGCACCAGACTATCTAAATTGTCCAGATTCTTTTACATTTAATGTTTTGAAGTCATTTACAAATTAAAACTTTTATAATCATTTCCTAGTCTTTCAGAAAAAAGTAAAGAGACTACATTTAAGTAAATAACTTTTTCAGGTCAAAATAATAAATTAGAAGAACAAAATTTTTGAAGGGAGATAGATTTGAGTTTACATCCCTTTCTTGCCATTTATTGTGATTTTGATCAATTCACATGACATCTTCACTTTCTTCATCAAATATGATGAGCTATATTGTAAGGTTGTGTAAGGGTGTGTAAGGTTTTGTGTGTGTGTGTGTGTGTAAGGTTGTGTGTGTGTGTGCAAAGCAGGTATGCATGCATGTGTATGTGCATATGTGTGTAAAAGTGAGAATGACAGAAATAAAAATGGAGATATAACAGAGAAGCCGAAAATTAATGTAGACAATATATAGAAAGCGCTGACATAAGTAACAGGTTTTCTACAAATAAATAAAGAAAACATATTTGTCAGCATTCATGGACAGTTCAGTGTGTGAATAACAGGTCCCCATCTCCCAATAATTACAAATATGTTTCTCTCTTTTTTAGAGAGCTTGATCTTGGTAAAATTCATGCAGTGAGTTAGATGCTTTCACACCAAAAACTCAGAAGTGTTAATGTAATTTCTTATTTCCCAGTAAATAATTCTCTAATTCAAGCTCCTATTCCATCAAAGATAGATAGCATAAGGTCAATTCTGATTAATCATAGTCAGTTGAAATACAAGCTAAGCTGGAAAGTTCCCTTGGCCATTTTTCCTCCTCTGAAAAGCCTGGGTACAATTCTTATAGCATCATCAAATTGTGAAGGAAGCCCTTGACCTCTACTCTGCTGGTAATAACTTTTCTATTTCTGGTCCTTGGGCTTGTGCTGTTATGTGTGACTGCCTCTTCCAATACAGCCATGAGAAACTGTCAAGCCTGCCAGCCCGGCTTACTTCTCAAAGCACTGGAAGTTTCCTGGTAGTTCTCAATGCTATACAGGCCAGTTGTTCAGAGTGTTCTGCTGTTATCAAATATTACACACTATACAATAACATAGGAAATGTGAAGACTGTGTTGGTTGCCTCAGCTGTCCTGCCCAGACTCTTAGATAAGTCTGGGGTTTATTTGTGTGAGTAGGCCTTAACCCAGTAAGAAGCAAGTATTTTTTTTCCTGAGACACAGTTCTTTTGCAAACATTACCCTATTCTGTTTTCTCCTCTTCAATCGGTCCTGAGAGAGATTTTATCCTTCATCTTTATGATATAATAATAATATCCTCTAGATTTTTCTGCTCTACGTTATATTTTTTCCATGACCTTATATATTTTTCCATGACCTTATATTTTTTCCTTTCTTATGGTAAGGTTTAAAGCCAATGTCAAGTTTGAACAGAAAAGACAAAGAAACAAGTAAATAAATTGAAGGATTACAAAAACATAGCTTGTGTGCCATTTCAGTATCTTCCCTCCACCAAAAGAATAGGAAATCAAAGTAAAAAATCATGACAAATGATGACACTACATTTTAAGATGTTAGTTTGCCTTCTGCTTCTCTAGCTTACTAATTTAAAAATTATTTTTCTGATTATTCTTTCATAGATAATACATAGTGATTAAATTGACTTATGGATCTGTAAGTAAACCATTTATTGGCATTTATTTATTCCTTTACCAAAGGTTTATTGCAACTCTGTTATTGACCAAGAATCCTTAAGGATAATAGAAATACACAATGAAGACATGGTCCATGATATACAACAACTTATAGTTTAGTGAAGAAGTCCACCAAACTGATAGTTATAATATGGTGTTACATGAATGATTTCATGAGAAACCATAGAGATGCAACTGACTATATTAGACAATGATCCTGTTGCTAAATAAAAATACCTGGCACCATCAATTTAAAGTAGGAGAGGTTTATTTTACTCATGGTTTCAGAGGATCCACTCCATGGTTAGCTGGTTCCAATATAAGAAAATCATTGCAGGAAGGTAGAGCTGCTCAGTTCACAGTGGCTGGGAAGCAGAGCAGAGGAACAGTTATCAGAGTGGAAGTAGTCAGGGAAAAGATATGACCCTAAAATAATGTCTTGATGTTCCACGTGTACTTTACAAATTCTCTGGGCAGCTCCCAAGCCAATCAAGTTTACAATTAAGTTTAATTAGTCCATGCCACCCCTGGTTAACAATACTAGGGTATAATGGCACAGGTACAATATTGCCATTGCAAAAGGGAGGAATAGGTGGATAGAAAATAG
Source organism: Cuniculus paca (assembly GCA_004365215.1). Taxonomy (NCBI): domain Eukaryota; kingdom Metazoa; phylum Chordata; class Mammalia; order Rodentia; family Cuniculidae; genus Cuniculus; species Cuniculus paca. The sequence goes on along the minus strand of RJWT010052349.1, from coordinate 7,022 downwards.
TCAGACCAAAGCAAGACCAAAATCCAGTAAAGGCAAGCATAAAGTCCTGTAGCCCAATGTCCAGCATTTAGGGCATGTGGTGGTGAGGTGTGTTTGAAAGCATTTGAGTGGCCCCACTGCTATTGCCTTGCTGTTTGAAGCCCACGTGGCCTTTCTCTTGAGTTGGTTCCCCTCATGCACTGTAGCTTTTCTCAGCAGGCAGAACACATTCCTAGTATGTCTGATTTCCTGGGATCTCTATTGCACTTTTGACTTCAAGCCTACTGCTTTGTGCTCTGCCCTCTCAGGAGTTCCGTGCCTGGCTTCCAAAGAATGCTTCTGAAATATGGATGGAAGCCTCCACAACCCCACAATTTTGCATTCTGAAAATCCCTTGTTAGTTTCTACCATCAGATCATTCTGGGAAAATCTAAGTCTAAAATCACATACACCAAAAAATCTAAATCGTATACTCCACATAGCTTTTTTCTGTCAACATATAAAACTATACATTTTCTTAATGCACTTTGAATAACTGAGAATTATAATTCAGAATTCTCAAAAAAATTATATCTGCTCTTCTGAGTGTTTTTATTTACTTTCAAAAAATGCTACAATAATTCATAAGAAGACTAATACTTTATTTATCAGTGCAAACATTGTGTTTACTACTAATTGAGAAAGAGCAGATAAAAGGAAACAGCAATGAAAACTTAAGTAATACAAATAGAAGAGAGCGAATCAGCCATGAATAGATTCTTCTTTGATTGTAGGTAATCCCCATTTAGGACCATTTATGCTGGGTAAAATTCAGATACTTGAAATGTACAGCCTTAATGTGTAAAGAAGCAGCTAAACTTTTGGAAAAAATGTAGCAGTAGAAAACTCAGGAAGAAAACAAAGAAAGGTGAAAGGCATCAGTGCAGAACCCCAAATTCTGTACATAAAGTCTACTTAAAAGTCCGGTTGAGCTCTTAATGACTCGGGCTAAATGCATATTCTGAGCAGCCCAGTGCTATACACTAGTCTAAGACACATACACAAAAAAATGTGCATTGATAGTGGGATATTAACTTAGATAAAAGACAATTTATATTTTTTAAAAGTTTCTTAAAGACACAGATTAACAAAACTCACTAAGAAATCAATAGGTTGGTGCCAGGGATCCAGCTCAGCAGCCTAAAGTGACTGCCTGACAAGCACAAGGTTGTGAGTTCAATCCCCGGTGCCGCAAAAAAAAAAAAAAGAAAAAAGAAATCAATAGGTTGAATATTAGTAACAACAAATTAATAAATAGGTAAGCAGCTACAATTATGGATATAAGGTTTATATATAGATGGAATTTAACTTGTAATTTATAAATCTGCCCACAAACAAAACTTCAAGCTAAAGTGGCTTCACTGGTGAATGTCTGTTATGACTTATATCTGGTTGTCCCCCCAAAGTCTCATGTGCACATAGGTGGGACTTTGGGAGATGACTAGATCATGGGGGTGAGATATTTATAAGATTAATCTATCAATGATCTTATAGCTAAATGTAATTTGCTAGGTAAATCCTGGTGGGAGGAGACGGATCACTTGGGATGTGGTCTAGAAGTGTATATCTCCCTCATCTTCCTTTGATCTTTCCCTCTCTGCTTCTTGCTGCCAAACCATGTGCTGTTTCTCCTCTCCCAGGAGATTCTGCCATGCTGCTCTGCAGCTGACTATAGATACTCAAACCTCCACAAATGGTGATCCAAATAAACCTCTCCTGCTTTAGGTTTCATTTGAATTTTGTTCCAGCAACAAGAAAGTAACTAACACAATGCTATCAATATTTTGGGGGAAAAATACCAATTTTATAAAATTTCTTCCAGAAGATCAAAAAGGAGAAAGTATTTTCAACACATTCTGTGAAGCTAACTTTATTCTGTAGTTTACCAGAAAACTACAAATCCATATGCTTCTGAACATAGCAAAATTCTTAGCAATGTAATACAAAATCAAATACAACTCTATATTGAAAGATAATACACTGTGAACAAACAAGGTTTATCATAATGTTACAAAGTTGGCTTAGTATTTTAATATAATGTAATTCATCATATTAGCAAATTAATGAAGAAACTGTATGATGATCACAATAGAAATGGAAAAAGCACACTCAAAATCCATTATCCTTTTATGTTCAAAACTCTCAGTAAACTAAGATAAAGAAAGAGATTTTACTTCAACTTGACAAAGTATATCTGTGAGAAAACTACTGCTAACATACTTAATGATAAAACACTGTTTTTCTTTATAAGCAAAGATGTCTGTTATCCCTTACTGCCCTAAAGAGTCTAACTAGAGTGATAAAGTAAGAAAAAGAAATAAAAGTCATCTATTTACTCAGTCAACATAATTATCAATGTGAAAAATTCACAACAAACTACAAAAGAGCAACCAGATTCAATATACAATTTTAGCAAGGTTACAGAATTCAAGATTAATACTCATAAATCGAATTTTGTAGTTATGTATTACCAATAAACAGTTACATATTAAAAGTTTTAAAAAGCAATTTAAACTAACATAAAACTTGTGAAATTTTTATCTACATGTGGAACAGTAAACATCAGCCTACAGTTCACACTACATAAAAATTAACACAAAATGGATTATAAATTTAATTGTAAAACCTAAACTGTAAAATTTCTAGAATAGTGATAGAGGAAAATTTTTGTAGCCTTTGATCAGGCAAAGATATCTTGAATAAAATGCAAATGTATAATTCATAAAAGTAAAAAAAAACTTTAGATTTCCATCTTTCAAAAACTACTGTATTTACAAAATGAATACATACACCACACTGTGAGAAAATATTTGCAAATTACATAGTTTATAAAAAGGCTATATCCAGTATATATCATTTGCAATTCTTGGAAATTGAAAATACTGATAATAAACACCAATCCACTTTTCTAAATACACATAAAATTTGAACACAACAAAAAATTTTTTGAAAGATGTTCAATACCAGCTATCACTAAAAAAATGCAAATTAAAACCACAATGAGATACCATTGGAAAGACTCTTTTGAAAACACTAAAAATGTGGAGAAATCAGAATTGTTATACATTGCTTTTGGAAATTTAAAATGATATAATCACATTGCAAAGCGGCTTGGCAGATTCTTAAATAACTCAAACATGCCTTTGTCCTATGAGAGAGTCATTCCACTACTAGGTATTTAGCCTCAGAGAAATGAAAGCATATTCATAGACTCATACACAGATTATCAAAACAGCTTTGTACACATTACCCAGAACCTGTAAATAATAAAAATGCCCAAGCACAACATGATGGATAAACAGACTGGATTATAGTCATGTGATAGAATGTAACTCAAACAGGAATGCACAATTGATACATGCAACAACATACCTTGCTGAATGAGAACATCAGACCAAAAGGGTTAAAATGTGTATGATTCCTTATATATAAATTATGGAAAATTAAAATAATCTGCAGAGATGGAAGTAAAGTTGTACTGTGTCTTGGGAAGGGTTAAATGAGGATAGTCAAAAGGGAGGGATTAGCAAGGGGCATGAAAAAGTGATGGAAGTGTTCATTATCTTAATTGTGGTAAGAGTTTAATGAGTCTGTGTACATATTAAATTATATACTTCTAATGGGGACAGTTTGTTTATGTCAATTATACCTCAATATACAATTTTAAAATAAAAGAATAAGGGATTACTCAAATTTTGCAAATCAGGAATGAAAGAGGGACCTCAGTCATTAAAAGGATAATAAATTCGCCAATGAATCTTATTTCAAAACAATGAACGAATTCTTTAAAAAATTTATCTATCAAAAGTAAGACAAAATACAAGTAACTCTATTATGTTAAGTGAATTTAAACTCAAATCCTTCTCTTAATGAAAGTGCATTCCAGACAGTGTAATGCTATCAACATTTAAGAAGATAACCCAAAACTTATACAAGTTTTATCTGAAAATTTTTGTAGAACTAACAGTTCTTACATGTTCTATGGAACCAGTATAAGCTTGAAGCCCAAACTTGGCAAAACACACACACACACACACACACACACACACACACACTCACACACAGTCAGAGGCAGAGAGAGAGAGAGAGAGATCCCTCATGAACACAGATACAAAATTTCTTAAAATTAATCAACTAATTTCATCGAACTCAAAATAAGATGTAAGATGGAAAACTAGTCAATTAGGAAATTCAGAACTTTAGAATTGGAAATCAAATTAATGAACAGCTAGAAGAAAGAAATTAAATTGATTAAATTGCCTCAGCTTTTTAAGCAGTCAGTTCCTAATTCGAGTGCCTAATACCATTTTTGGTTCTCATTTTATGCTTGTTGAGCGGCAGCATGCATAAGAGATAACAGTGCTATTCTCAGTGCCAGGTCATTTCAGAGATTTTTAAACCAGACACATAAGTTTCACAAGAAACTTCCAACATTGTTATGACTGCCATCCCTATATACAGAAGATGGAAACTGAGGATACTACTTGCCTAAAGTCATAAGAGTTCAGAGGAAGATTAGAATTTGAATTCAATAGCCTGGCTTCTTATCTGTGCTACAAACCATTCTTTAGTATGTGGATAAAATCATATCTATTGCATGTATTTATTTTGTTTGTAAAAAAGAACCGCATTTTTCTTTAAAAACATTGAAAAAGTAATCTTTAATGTTAAAAAATAAATTACAGCTTTGTTTAATGTTAATGTTTCTCTTCTTCTTTTTTAATTTTCACGAAGTAAAGAAACACGAATAAATGTTAGCTCCTTAAAGTAATGATAGCAGAAGTAAGAATGAAATTGTTTTATGGTCAAACAAGTTCTTAAAAATTCACATGCTTCATGCTGATTATAAAAAATTTCCTGAAATATACTATGTCTTCTTTCAATGAAAAGCAGGGGGCTGAGCATATAGATCTAAAAGCTGGGCTAAAAGACAGAAATTAGATTAGTCCTACTGATTCCAATAATGATTTAAATCTCTTAACAATCCATGTGAACATTACTAGCCATCGTAAAGTCAGAAAAGTCACTGGAGAGACTTTATTATCATTTCTATGTGGTTTAAGAAATATTTTTATAACATTAGGAAGCCTCATAAATTGTGAACAGCAGAACAAATCAGAGCCATGTGTGAGTTGAATAAGATCAAGATCAGAGTTTCATTTTATCTAAAAACCTGAATATATAATATATATTTACTCATATGTATTGCTGATTTTTAAAAGCTTTACTGTATTTTCACTCTTTAGTATGCCTTCTGACTCTCCATTATTGTAGATTGTTATGATATAAATTGCATAAATTCTCTAAATCATGCAGTATATTTCTGTGAGAAGTATTTAATCCCCAGGACCTAGGTTTTAGGTTTTCCCCCATAGTTCAGACACCACTGCCAATCACAATACTAACTTCTACCAAAATGCATGGACTTGTCTGCTTTGCAGGTGTTCTGCATCTCCACAGTATTTGACCTGCAGTAGGAGCTGAATGACTGTTGAATAAAAGTGCATACATGATAGTGCTTGTGGACAAATGGGCGTGGATAGATATAAATGATAAAAATAAAATTATGACAAAAATTTTACCTGAGACTTTACTTGTTTGATTAAAGAGTCACAGATATTTTTGTGAAACAAAGCAAGTATGAACAACAAAAATAAAAAAAAATCTTCCAAACAGAACCTGTCTTCAGGAAGTTAAACATGCAATTTTTATTTTACCCAGTATATTAAACTACAAATCCACAGTAATAACAGAAGACCTTCCTAGAGAGAAGCCCAGTATTAGACAGTGGGACCATTAAGAGTAGAACATACAAAAAAATCTTCATTAAAATAAAAATTCAGAGTACAAAGGTACTTACTTTTTTCCTGGAATAAAAAGCTAAGAACTTATGCTTTATACTTCCTATCTCATGTCCCACTCATGACATTCCATTATGACTGACTGATAGTTTTCCTTAAATGCTAAACATTTTCCTGAGTTTGAAACTTTATACTGGCTCTGCCTTCTTCCTGGTGAGCTGTCTCAGATGTCAGTAGAGTTTCATCCTTATTCTCCTTCAAATAATATTTCAAATAATATTTTTCAGTGAGACTAACTCTGCCCATTTAGCATATACTGCTCATTTTCCCTTCCTAATCCTGATGGCATTCTCAAATTCTCATATACTGCAGCAATTTTTCTTTGTCTTTAGTCTTTAATATGTCATAACATTTTAATTATATATATTTATTATTTATTATGTGTCTTCACCCACAGAATACAAAATTATGAGAACAGAAGTCTTGTTTTGTTCACTCTGTACTCTAACTTCTTTCTACAATGAAAGTGCTACAGAAATATTTTTAAACAAACAGATTATGCTCTACTTGAAATGTGCATTTACAATCCAAATGTATTGAAAAAGTTTAGCCGTATATATAGACTAACTTTTGTCTAAAATTCAAGTGATACCTTCTCAGCTAACAGTCCATGAATTAATTAATGATTGAGCTTTTGCAAATTACCTTAGCTTCTACTTCTTGTTTTCTAATTCTGTCTTAGAACATTAGTATTTCCTTGTCTTTAGTGAATCACAGGATGAAATACCAGTCCTACTCATCCCAATGCCAATTACCTACTCATCCCAATGCCAATTACCTACTCATCCCATAGGCAATGCTTTTAAAAAAGAGACTGATGAGTGTCATGCTTGTCTGTTGGAAATAATATGTATTTTGGCTGGCGCTGCTTTCACTTTCCATCGGCTACTCTTCGGTGACTATTAACATGAGAGTTTGTTCTGCCATTCATTGAAAACTACTTGCTTAGTGATTGCCATGAAATACACTGTGTTAAGTGATGAAGATAAAATAGTCAAAATGCACTAAAGAATTCTAGAGATTAAAAGATAAAGAAGAAATATATAATGATAAACTCTGGTTTTAAAATGCTTCAGGAATAGGGCCTTGAACAGGTGAAAAATGTGTGTCTTTGTGTGTGTGTGTGTGTGTGTGTGTGTTACT
>RJWT010052348.1:0-10584 GCA_004365215.1 Cuniculus paca | reverse complement strand
GTGATGCAATTTTTAAACATAGATCACAAGTTTTTGAAACTAGAGTCTTATAAGTGCCATGTACTTCCCTTTCATGACAACTCATCTTACCTCTCTAACATGTATTTAAAGCAAAATGTCATACAATAATTCATTGTTGGTAGCATAACTGTTCATTTGGATGCCAATGAGATGAGAGGAAATGTATTCTTATAGGATCTTCAAGTGAAACTGACAGTTGAAATTTTAAATAGTTGCTAATGGTTTTCTGTATATTTACCTTTAAAATAGTTGACCATAAATAATGACATGGAAAAAATGTTTTCAAATACTGTATAGTTTTATAAATTAAAAATTGTTAGTGTTGTACCTGATTTCAGGACTAGCATTTAAGGACCATTTAGAGTAATAAGTTTAATAACAGAAATAGAACATATCTGCAATCATTTTGGATTGGCTAAGCTATAATAGAGTTTTATAGAAACAATTGACCAATATTTTAAAGGTGGACAATTTTGGTTATTTTATGAACATCTCTAACCATCTCTTGCAAATTAAAACTACTTTAACATTTATAATTTTATAGCTTACTTATGTTTATCATAGTATAATAATATATACTCAATGATATATTTTAAAAACTTGAATATCTTTTATGAATATGTGAGAAACTTGGAAATATCAACATTGAGATTATAAATACTATGTTATCAGGATTGTAACATAATCTAAGAAACAAAATGTCATTTCAAAAACATGTTAATAGCTTACATTCATTACATTCATTCATGTAATAATGAAAAGAGTACAGTCCTTTGAAAAACTTAATTCTTCAACCTTACTCTTTTGAGACACATGATGAACATTTTATATAATTATTGGGTTTCTTTATATCCATTTCTACAATGTTGAACAAAAATGCAAAGTTAGAGTTTTTGAATTATCAATTATGAAGAATATTTTGCCAGTATACCATGTTATTCTGTTAATAATAAAGATAATGATCTTGTCTTTTGAAGAAGAGTCAGGCATTTGTATTTTTCACGTTCACTTTCTATTTCTAAAACAAAACATCCAGACTGGGTATTTATGAACCCAATATCTGTATTTGGCCCATGATTATGGTGACTGGAAAAATCCAGTGTGATGAACTTCTTTTTACCTGCATCACAAAATGGCAGATTAGTCGAAAGGGAACTGACTCCTCCATGGAAACATCTCTTTTGTGACCCAGGAAGCAAGAGATTAGGCAGGAATGAGGATAACGATTTTTCATAACAATCTGCTTATGCAGGAACTAATCCAGTCCTATAAAACCTGCATTAATTCTTTTTAAAGGTGTCTCCCCCTAAATCCAGTAACCTCTACTGGGCCCCATAGGTTCAAAGTTGTACTGCTTCAACATTCTCATATAGGAGACTAGAAACTTTGGAGATGTTATTTTGGGTTTTTTTTATTTTGCCTTGTTTTTGGTACCAAGAATTATACTCAGGACCTCATGCTTACCATGCAGGTGTTGTGCCATTGAGGTATATCCCCTGCCCTTGGAAAACATGTTTCAACCAAATCCAAACTAGAGCATGTAAATAGTCTTAATCTTCATTCTTATTAATAGAAGCCAGTATAAATATAATTTAACATAGTATATACATAATAAACTTATGCACTCTAACATAGCTAAGTTTACCTTAGATATGCTAATATACCAATAGAAGTATATGCAAGAGACAGATTCGTTTAGAATCTAGAATATCCACTTTATATGCCATGTATTACCTTCAGTATTTGTATGTTTCCAGAAAGGAAAAGCAAATGGAATATGTATTTTCACTTAAAACTTAAACTCTTTTAATGCTTTTAACATAGTGTTTTCCTAAGACTGTTGTCACAGATGCTCGAGCAGTCATTATCCATTCAATTGAAGTTGAGATTATTCAGTCAGCATAACAACATCTTGTCTGCAACCTTGCTGATCTGTATAAAAGCCAATAAATACTGTATAGAGTGGTATTATCTCAGAAGAGCAATTTTTCCCAGGACACTGAGGGATAGTTTCTATCTCCCTCCAAGTGCTTTCATGAAATATTTACTGTGCAGATATACCAGAAGTGGATTTCAATTTAATATCTACTCTCAGCTGTTGCTGTGTTAGAGGATACATATTCCTTTCTATGTCCATTTTGAAAACATGATTTTGCCATTTACTAATAAAGATTGTCGCCTATTAATTACTTGTAATGAGTAATGAAAATACATTTACATAGATAGTTTTAATTAAATAAATAATTGTATATTAAATGTATTTTAGCATTATTAAGGTTTGAATCCCAGATATCCATACTTTCATGGACTCAATAATATAATGATCACAGATCCTGGTTGAGGAACCCAATCCATATCCAGATGCAAATTGAGAAATAGATAAGCTAGGGGCTTTGTTCAGTATGAAATTAATCTTGGGGAAAAAAGTGTGTAAAAAGAATATTGAACAAGAAATTTCTGCAAACATTTCCATAGACTGAAGAAGAAAATCTATTTAAGTGCTATACATCATAATAAAAAAAGGAAATTCTAAACTGAAAGTAACAATGTGTTCTCTGCACCATTCGTGTTGAATATTTAGAGATTGCAATGCCTCTTTTACCTCCTATAGAAATCCCTTAGATGTGTCCTACTAGCTCATTGAAAGCTGTCATTTTATGTTGTTTAAAAATACATAATTTATTTTCTCAGTTATATCTTGACTTACCTTTCAATTCTACTATGTTCTAAGGCAATTAGTTCTGCTTTGAGGAAAAGTGATAATGGCTGTTTTAACTTTTTTCACTGGATCATGTTCTCTGTAAACCGTTTTCTATTCATGATTTTTGCATATGTGAAAAAATTACACAGAAGAAAACTCTCTAATTCTAAGATATGACAGTAGAACAAACCAAGCAACACAGACTTTGAAGACATGTACCTTGTACTGTTTTCAAAAGAATATCCCAACTTTGTGATGGATTTGTTATCCCCCATACACACCAGTTTTCAGTTCATTTGATGTCTAACTACTGTAAGTTCTATCAAAATAGTCGACTTTTATTTAAAATAAAAAAAACTGCACAGAAAAACTAGTCCTGGCTTGAGAGTTGAGTCAGCAAAATGCTATCTGCAATCTACAGCTGTCAGTGTGACACAAAACATGTAATTGACAAGTTCTCATGATGTATGAAAAGAACAAGAAAGAACTACATGATCATTCAGGTTTTCTCAGAATGAGCAACTACAAAATGTGTTTTCTATACTCATTCTATAGATGACATGTTTTTAAATCTTGTCCATCACTCACTGTTTTGTACCCAAATACCTCTACATACTCACTCAGAGACTGTGTATGTTAAATGTCACTAATAACTGCAGACTTTTGGCCTGTATTGTTGTATTAGTTTCATCTTGTTAAAATTTCAGAAGAATATAAGATGATGTACTCTTCGCAATAATGATGGCACTAATTTATGCTTCTACCAACAGTAATGGTTCCTTTTCTCCATATCCTCCAATCTCATTATCTGCAAAATTTTGATAACAGTTATTGCAACTCAAGTAAGGAGTTACCTATTATGATCTTGATTTGTAGTTCTTTAATGATTAGTGATTTTGAGTATCTTTATATGCCTTTTGACCATACATGCCTTCTTTTGGGAAATATTCATTAAGATCCTTTGCTTATTTTTAATTCAATCATTTGAAGGTGTTCTTTTTTGCTATTGAGTTATCTGAGCTCTTCATATATTCTGTATATTACCCCCTTGTCAGATGAATGGTTTATATATTTATTTTTCCCAATCCTGAAATTATCTCTTCAGCTAATTGTTTCTTTTCTTGTGCCAAAGCTTTTCTTTTGATATAATTTCATTTGGCTATTTGTGCTTTTGTTATCTGTGCCTTTGGGATCTTATCCACAAATTCTTGAATAGTACTATGTCACATAGAATTTCACTTATACTTTCTTTTAATATTTTCAAAATTTCAGCTTTTGTATGCAAGTGTTTAAGTTCATTTTTACATGGTGAAAGTTAGGGATCCACTTTCATTCTTGTGTATCTTGATATTCCATTATGCCAGTATCATTTATTTTAGAGATTGTGTTTTTCACAGCATGTTGATGTTCATTTGGAATATAGTCTTTATTCTATTTCACTGGCTCTGAGTCTGTTTTTGTGCCAGCATCATTGTCACAGTATTGTGCTAGTATGTTTTGAAATCTGGTACTATGAGGTTTTCTGCTCTGTTGTTTTGCTCAAGATGTCTTTAACTCTACTGTCTTTATGGTTTCATAACAAGTCTTAGTATTTCTTTTCCATTTCTGAAAGAATGCCCTTGATATTTGATTAGAGTGTAAATTAAATATGTGGCCTGTTTTGCATACTATGAAGCTTTAAAACATAAGTTCTTTTATGTGTAAACAGAGGATATCTTTCCATTTATTTGTCTTTAGTTTCTTTTATCAATACTTTATAGTTAGTGTAGAGACCTTTCACTTCTTGATCTAAATTTATTTTGTTTTAAATTTAATGTTTTGTAACTATTTTAATTGCTATAGAATTTGTCTGAAAGTATAAAATTAGCTTACAGAAATGTTTCTAATTTTTCAAAGTTTATTTTGTGTCATATAACTCTACTGAATTCGTTTATTAGTTCTAACAATTCCTTGGGAAATTCTTAGAGACCAGCAAGCAGGGTATTTTGAAAACCTCCTTTCTAATTCAGAAGCCCTTCATTTCTAAGACTTATTTCTCTGTTTAGGATAATTAGAATTTTGAAAATAAGATTTCTGGAAAATGGACATTCTTGTTTTTCTCCAGAAAAGCAAAGATTATCAACATTTTTGCATTCTGTATGATAGAACTGTGGCTCTTTTATTTATTTATTATTTTCAGGTACATATCTTCTGTATTTAATTTTGTGAGAGTTTTTATCATAAAAGAAAATGTTGAGGCTGGGGATTTAGCTCAGCAGTGCAAGCACTAGCCTGACATGTGCAAGGTTGTGAGTTCGATCCCCAGTACAAGAACAAAACAAAGCAAAACAAAACAAAAGAACATGTTGAATTATGTGAGATATTTTATTCTATTTCATTAAACAGATCTGATTTTGTCTTTCATTATTATATTGGTGTGATTGTTTTGTGTATTTTAAAAAAATCTCTACACAGGTGAGATGAATACTATTTGTTCATGGGGAATGAACTTGTGAGAGAGGTATTGTGTCATAGTATTGTATTGTGTTGATTATTTTGTGCCTATGGTCTTCTGTGATACTGGTCTCTAGCATTCCTATTGTACTTGCTGGGTTTTTCTTTGGTCTTGGTAACAAATTGGTGCTGTTTTAATATCCTGAATTTTTAGTATTTTGCTGATTGTGATGAATAACTAGAGAAGTAGAAAAATTATCTCAGAATACATAGTATATATATTGCCGTACAATTTTGAAAATTTGCAAATCGTTACAGAGAAGTAAAAAATTGACATTTAGAACTTGAAAAAAGGGATGAATCTGAAGTTACAGCTTGCCGATAGAGGAAGGTTAATTTTTTTAGATTTAATTAACTTATTATGTTAATAATAGGGAATCTGCAGTTTTAAATTAAAAGCTCAATTGTGCAAGCATAGTATTTGACTGCATTGTAAGAAATTGTATGATAACCATATCTCAAAAAGCTAGGCTATGTACAGTTGAAAAGCATATAGCAAGACTTAACCATAGGAGAGAAAAGTAAACATAGTGTAATTTTCACAACTGAGAAGTAATAAAGCCTTAAAAGTAGTTAAATAAATATATGATAGTTCTTTCAGCAGATATTAGCCTATAAACAAGAGCAATCGATTCACATCTCTTGTTCTCAAACAAATCAGGATAATCACTCTTCCAAACATGTTATAAGAGATTATCATTTCTGAGCAAATAAGCAGAATGACTTGGGCAGAAGCCAAGGATTGTAAATATAAAAGCAATTTGCCATTACTATTTCTATTCAATCGAGTTCTGTTTCTCTTTGATTATCACCAACTCATTTTTTTTCTTTTTATTGTGCAAATTTGAAGAAAAATGAGACAACAATAATGTTTTTTAGTTTGACTTTCAAATATGAAACATTTTCATTTCTGAATTTTGGTGGGATTTTGGCATATTTTGAGTAATGTGCATTTACATAATACTAAGCATTTTGACAGAAAAGACAAATAGTGTAAATCTTGTCATCTTTTTCAGAATAATCTATAACAGACAATAAATATGTAAACAAATTTTATTGAAGTTATGATCACATTTAATCTAATTTACGTAATAGTATTGCAATTATTGTTATAACCCTGAACTTTATATTCCATATTTTCAGTAAACTATAGTTGATAATAACAAAATCTACTCATTAAATAATTGTGCACAGGTAATATAATGTAACATTTGAGACCACATATGTATGTGTGTGTGGGCTTAACTCAAAAGGACTTGGATTGTCAGAACTTTTTATTATAATTTCTGGTAACTGAGGAGACTAAAATTTTTGAAAGAATTTTAGACTGCTAAGAAATCACACAGGAGAAAATTTTGGTGAAAGGTAAATTACTGGGTTGTATTCTCAATGGCACGTGTAATAGGCAGAATGATGTTCACTCATATGTCTATGTCTTAATCCTTGGAACACGTGAATGCATATTGCGTAGCAAAAGGGAATTAGCAAGTATAATTTTGGTTTCCGATCTGGAGAAAGAAGATTGTCTTAGATTATCTGACCAAGATCAATTTGATCACGATGTAAGTTTTCCCAAGTAAAGAACCTTCTTTAGTTATGGTGCAAGAGAGTTAACTACTGAATAAGAAGTAGGAAAGATGTGAGGCCTGGCAAGGGGGACCTTGCAACTCCAAGTGCAGGCTTTAAAGATGGAGGTTGAGGACCAGGACCTAAGGCATGCAGGTGACTTTTAGAAGCCAGCTTCTTTGCCTGATAGTTTGCTACACAATGGTATCCTCAGATCTACAACATCACAGAATAGACTTGCTATTACTTTGAATATAAAAGGAACCAGAATATACACAAAGTCACCATGAAGGAATACATCTTTGCAGTTAGTTTGACTTTAGTCCAGTGTGATCCACATGAGATTGCTAATGTATCAAATGAAAGGTAATGAATTAAAATAGTTTTAAAGTGCAAAATAGGTGACAATTTATCAGAGCAGTAATCAAAACCTAGTAGGTTTTGATAACAACAGACTTAAATATTAAGATAAATCAACAAAGGGATCTCAAAACATTGAAATATTAGGCCAATAAAATAGAACATTTTAGGGAATACGAGATATTTTTATAGCTCTAACACATATGCAATCCACCATTTTGCCTTCTTAAATGAACCCAAATTTATTTATGTAGCATTTTCCCTTTGAAGCCTATAAACCTCCAAGTGAGAGTCATTGGAATAACTGTATCACCTTCTTAACTCCTCTCACAAGTTATTTATTTACTTATCGATTTATGGTAATGGGAATTGAACTCATAACATCGCACTTACCAGGCTGGCACTTGGGCCACTGAGCTAAACCTCCTGCCCTTCTCACAGGTAATTTATGTAACTATGCAGAGCCAATAACTTCTAGAGAACTTGCAAAAAGTATGAACAGTCTCCTAAGGACACACTTCTTGATCTTTAGGGACATACGTCTTTCATTTTCATATGGCACATGGAAAGGACAGTATACGGTTTTCATTCCTACTGTCAAAAACTTGATGAGCAAGATGAAAATTATTATTTTAATTCATTGACATTACAGATGAGACTTACAGGGTGAAGGCAATATGAATACTTGAAGTAAAAACTGGAGATGCTAGAATAATTTGTTCAAGCTTCTTACAGCTTTGAATTTTCCTTTTTTAAATTTTTTTTTATTTTTAAGAGAATATAACCAAACAAAATAAAACAGAATAGAGTCAACCACAACAAAACAATGAACATGGTACATGACTTCAAAACAAGGTAAAAGGGAATCAATAATGGCTACCATAATGCCTCTTGTTATCTTCAAAATAACTCCCCATACCTTCAGCCATAAATAAAATCAAACAAAATAGAACAGAATAAAATCCGCAGAAAAAAAAATAATGAAAGCAATACAGAACTTCAAGATAATACTAAAACAACAGTGGTTACCATACCGCTTCTTATTATCTTCAGAGTAGTTGCCTACACCTTCAGACATAATACAATCAAAAAACACATAATAGAATAAAATCAATCAAAATGAAACAATGAAAGCAATGCAGGGCTTTGAAACAAGATAATTGGAAATCCACGATGGCTGCAATTGTATATTTTGTTATCTTTGAAATAGCTGTCCATGCCATCAAGTATAATAAAATCAAACAAAACAGAATAAAACAAAACTAAACAGAACATTGAAGACAATATGAGTTTCAAATCATGATAACAGATTAACAATGGCCACTGCCTTCCCTTTTTAGATAATTCCTTCCCTTTCACTTTCACCATATATATTATGCATTTTGGATCCCACTAACTTCTTTAGTTTGTTATACTAGGGAGACAACACAAAATTCACCAAGTGACTCTGAACCATTTCATCCATGAGCATGATCTCAAGTTGCCTCCATCCACCTACAAGAGCCTTGAGGTTATCTTCATTGTAGCTCAGTAGGTTTCCATTGTATAAAATACCATGTCTTTCTTATCCATTCTGCAGTTGATGGGTAAGCTACCCCTACTTCTTTTCTGGCTCCCTGTCACGTAGGGCATTGTTCTCTCTCCTTTGACTTTCAGTCTATGAATTATCTTTCTAGTTAACTGCATTTCTTATATAGAACAGGTTGATGGATCCTGTCTCCTGATCCACTATGCCTCTGTTTTTTTCTATTGGTGCATTGAGGTCACCTATGGTTATGGCCTTCTTGCATTGCATTGTCTCTGCCATGCTATTTTCCTGCCATTGGCTCCCTATCTTTCCTCTCCATTCAGTTGACTGCCCCACTTGATGGTCCCACTCTGCCACTGTTTCTGAGGCCATGGTCCTTTTTATCTCTCTCTAGAATGTCCTTTAGTATTCTTTGTAGGGTTGGTTTGGTGGTCATGAATTCTTTGAGTTGTTCTTTGTCATGGAAATATCTTGTTTCTCCATTAATTTTGAAAAAAAGTTTTGCAGGGTACATCAGTGTGGGTTGGAAGTTGTTTTCTTTCAGGACTTGGAATGCTTCATTCCAGGCTCTTCTTGACTTGATGGTTTGTGTTGAAAAGTGCCATGATTCTGATGGGTTTTCCTTTATAGGTGATCTGTTTCTTTTCTCTAACAGCCTTTAGTATTCTGTTCTTGTGTTGAATTTCTGGGATCTTGATAATTATATGTCTGGGTGTAGATCTGTTTTGGTTATGGCTAGCTGGAGTTCTATATGCCTCACTTATTTGAATGTCACTTCCTTTTCCCATGCTTGGGAAGGTCTCCAAAATTATTTCTGTAAATAGACTCTTGATGTCATTTGTCTTGACCCCTGCTTTTTCACTCACATCTTTTTTCCTTAAGTTATGTTTCTTTGCATTGTCTTGCAGCCATTGAATTGTTACTTCCTGGTTTCTTGCCATTTTTAAGAGATCTTTCCTTTTGCAATCACGAGCTGCAAACCTGTCTCCATGGTTTGAAAGTCTATATTCAGTTTCTCTCAAATGGTTTTTCCAGCTCTTAATGGAACTTTTAGTTCCTGGATAACTCTTTTAATGTTTCATGCATTCTAAATCTCTCTTATATTATTCATTCATGATTTCCCTATGCTCCAATGCTTTTTTGTCTATGTCTTCTTTAGAGGTACGTAGCAATTTTTTTATTATGTTTTTCATTTCTTCTTTTACCTGAGATAGTATTTCTGTTCTAATTTCTTTCATAGCCTTATGAAGTTGTTTCTTTAATTCAGTTGACATCACTTCAGACATTTCAGGTGTGCAATTTACAATCTCTTCTGTGTTTACCTCTCCTGGACTTGTGCTGCTTGAGTTGGATGCCAGAGACTGCCTTTCCTTCTTCATCTTGACATTTTCCTGAGTTCTGTACACATGAGTAGTGGGGTCCCAGTCACTTCCCGCATTGGCTAAAATTTCTCTAAAATGAGACCGTTTGGTTTTTCTAGCCAGTGCTGGCTATGGGTATCTGATGGTGGTCCTTGGGTATGTGGGTCACAGCTGTCTGTTGATTTTATACAGCCTGGGCTGGCTCCCCTATAGCTGGTGGAATGTGCACAGGGGTGGGGCTGCCTGTGCTTCTGAGTTGAGCTGGATACCCTCCCACAGTGGCCCTTGGAGTGTGCATGGGGGCAGAGCTGGCCAGAGCCTGCATATCTGAGCTGGCAGGGTACCTATACGATGGCCTCTGGAATGCATGCTGGGGGAAATGAGCCCAGGCAAGTTCCATGGGCTGCACCCAACTAGGAGCTGCTGGAGGAAGCTGGCAGCAGTTTGGCTCTGGGCTTATCCTGTCCGACTCCAAAATGACTCCCAGTCAGTCCCTCTCTCCTGCAAGAGGACTGAGTCCTCTGCATTCACTGCCAGCCAGTGAAGTCTTCTGT
>RJWT010052347.1:0-10583 GCA_004365215.1 Cuniculus paca | reverse complement strand
ACACACACACACACACACACACACGCACTTTAGACCCCTGTATGCCTTTCTCACTGCACATCTTATAACGAATGGCCTGTTTCTCCAGGAGGACAACCTCATGATTTCTTTTACTTCACTTTCAGCTGTTTTGGAGAACCACTGATTTCTTTGAGGTACACAGCTGGGCCCCTTGAAGGGCATTTTATTCCTGCTGTTTTATACCTTCACGCTAAGCCAGATCACCTGCAATTTGGCAGAAGTGGATGTCACTGTTTCTGTGTAACACAGCGACACACAGAAGCTTCAGTTTTTTTCAGATGCTACCCTACCTGAAAAATGATTTCTGTGGACTCCAAAACCATCTTGAGTGCCTAAGATAGGAAAAGAATTGCAAATTCAAGCCCAGCCTGAGCAACTTAGTGAGACCCTGTGTCAAAATCAAAAATAAAAAAGGGATGGGGATGTAGCTTAGTGTGAAGGCCTTAGGTTCAATCTCCAGTACCACGAAAAAAAAGAAGTCAACAGTAAACCAACAAACAGATCCTTTGCATGTGGAGAGAGTCCCGGAAGGGACCAGTAGGCACAGGTGGTGCAGGGGTGCAGGGTCTCTTCTTCGCACTCCCGGCACCACTTGCGGCCTGCTTTGCTATTGGGAGAACCACCCGGGGTTAAGGGCAGGGCTGGGGAAGCAGTCGGGGACAACACTGTGACACTAGCTATTTGTGTCCATACCAAAGAAGGCCAGCAAGTACTTTCTTTATCTTGGTTGAGGCCTCGTAAAAAACCAAATTTCTCCCTGGCTATACTCTCCAGTTCTCCCCAAGTGGATTCCCCCCAGGTGGAAGGCAGGGTGCAGGGCCCTTGACTTCCTCCTTTTAGACTATTGGTTTGCTGAAGCCGCCCAGAGAAAGGAAGGGAGAAGAGGAAACGGGGTGAATTAAGCACCTTCCCTTTAAACTCATTCATGGAGCCCCCATATCTACCAGAAAGGAAGTTCAAATTAAGGGCAAAATGGCTTCAGCCTTGTCCAGACAGCACCTGCCTCCACCTCCTCCCCAGCCTGTGGTCAGCACGAACCCATTTAGTGCCAGGAGAGGCCGGGTCACCTCCACAAGGCCACCACAGGAAGTTCCTGTTTCCCAGATGCCCGGAAGTAGCCATCGGGAGCTTCCTGTGCTTTTATCCTTGTCCCAGTTGTGAGTTATTGTGTAACCAACCACCCCAAAACTTGATGCCGTAAAATAAGTTATTATTGTTCTGCAGGGTGACTGGGCTCAGCTGCACTTTTGGGGTCATGCGGTCTCATAGGTGCAATCTGAGGGGACCGAGGCTGGAGTCACATGAAGCTTCCTTATTTTCACATCTGGAACAGCTGGCATGACTGAAATGGCTGGGGAGTTGATGGGGTTGCCTTCCTCTCCCCTCTTCATGCCCCCTCTTTTCTCCATGTAGCCCCCCTGCATGACCACACTGGGCTTGCTCATAACATAGTGGTCTCAAGGTAACCAGAGCCCTGAGAGCAATTTTGTTCCACCAGATGGAGCATGCATAGGACCCAGGCACAGCACATGCATAGGGCTGAAGTTGCAGCCTTTTTCATCTGCTTCAGAAGTCTAGAACATCCAGATGTGGTGACACATGCCTGTAATCTCACCACTTGGGAGGCTGAGGCAGGAGGATTACTGTGAGTTCAAGACCAGCCTAGGCTACATAGTTACTTCAAGGCCAGCCTCAACTACAGAGCAACAGTCTATCTTGAAAAAAGAAACAAAACAAAACAAAAAGACATTCTAGAACCTTCCTGCTACCACATCCTATTGCCAGCAGATCACTTAAAGCCAACAAGATTCACAGGGAAAAGAATTAAACTCTACTTCCCAGAGGGAGGGACGGCAAAGACTACCACATAGCAGGGATGGGGATCATGAAAGGAAGATGGAACTCTTTGGGTACCCCCATGAATCCCAGGACCTTTCTCATTTAATGGCCAACACTTACCTCTAGGTGCAGCCTTTGGGCTCCATGGAGTCCCCTTTAGGGGTTCACATCATGATTTCCTGCCTCTCATTGGTGAATAGGTATCTTGAGAACAGAAGTGCCCCAGGTTCAGACAGGAAACCCCAGTGTCTCAGTGAGAGACCAGGAGATCCCCCGTGGCATCCTGAGCAGGTGGTGGAAGAAAAGAGAGAGGGTGGGGAGCTGGCCAGGCTGCAGGCATTGTGGGAAATGGATACATTGGTTCTAGGAGCCAGGCCAGGAAGTCCCCTCTCTCATGTCTTTAGTTGTAAATGCTTAGTGAATACTGAGGAGTGTATCAGTCTGCTTGGGCTGCTAGAATAAAATACTGCAGGCTGGCAGCTCAAACAAACACTGATTTTTTTCACAATTCTGGGAGCTTGACGTTCAAGATCAAGGCATAACAAGCTTTGTGTCTGATGAGGGCTCACTCCCTGGCTTGTAAGTGGCCCTGTCCTCACATGGCCTGGAGAGCTGATGTCTCCTCCCCTTCTTACAAGGACACCAGTTGTATCAGATCAGGGTCCTGGATTTATGATCTCACTAAACCTTAATTATATCCCTTAAAGCTCTTTCTTCAATTACAACCCCATTGGAAGTTAGAGCTTCAACATATGAATTTCAAGGGGAGGACACAATTCAGTGCGGGTACCAGGAAATAGATGGCCAAAGCTTATTTGAATGGACTCCCCAAGCCTCAGTTTCCCTGCCTGTAAGGAGTTGTGGAGCAGACACGAACTTTCCTCAGACAACTGCTTTAGAGATGAAACAGGGCAGAGGGGCAGAGACGAGAAGGGGTTCCTTAGTGCTGCGCTCCTTGGGGGTGCTGGTTCCCTGGGAACTCTTGAGGGCTGTGGTGGGGGGTCCAGTCTCAGAACTGAAGAACCGGGCAGGTCACTGAGACATTCCGAACCTCTATTTCCACATCTGCAGACAGAAATGATATTTCTCCAAGTGTGGATTTATGGGCAATAACAAGTAGGTGTACAGTAGGCTTTTACCAGAGGGAGACCTGCCTGGCCTGGGGCAGGGATGGAGGTGGCCCAGGGAAATGTGTTCTGTGCATCCAGACAGAACCCAGTGTACAGCTGTTCTGCCATCATCAAGAAAACGTGTCATCCGAGATGCCAGCCCTATGGTGCCAGCCACTGGCAGCCTATTATTAATCATAATAATAACCATAATGAATATGATTTGGGTTCATCAACAGTGGGCCCATCGCCATGGAAACGGGGCACCCCAGGGTGTCTGTGCTAGACCTGGCTCCTGGTCCCCTCCCCCCAGGCCTGTGCCCACGCCTGCCCCTGGCTGCTGGTAACTGTGTGGCCACACTCCTCTTTCTGCCCCGGTGGACCAGTCGTAGCAGTCCTCTGCTGATCCAGCAAGCCAGTAAGAGACAACGCGGATGGGTACTTGGAAGTCATGGTGGCAGGGAAGCTTGCCCTTAGGGCCACCACTTCCCACCCACCTTCCACGGCTGGCCTGGCTATGCCAGAACAATGTTGGCAGGCCCACTCTGGAGCTGGGTTCCTTGAAGGACATGCTTACTTCAGGCTCTAGTCTCAACTCCATTTCCGAGTCCTCAACATAAAATGTGTAATATATACACACATAATAATTATGTCCAATAATCGTGTCACTCTGGCAACTGACATAACCTTGTATCACACACTATCTCACTTTAGTCCTTGCCATAGCCGCGAGACATAAAAACCAACGGGCCCATTTTACGGGTGGAAAATGGAGACTCAGAGCTGTTCAAAGTCCCACAGCTAATAAACAACAAACAGGTCCTTGAACCTTTGCAGTTGTCCCCGCTTTTGGTAGCAGATTCCTTCAACTGTACCATCTCTAGGCTTCGCTAGTGGGCGTGAGCCCTGTTTTCTGGCGGTGGATATGTTCTTTGTGCAGAACGCAGGAGCAAGTCATGCGATACTAATGCTGAAACACTAAAATTTGAGCCCTTCCCTGATCTTACATAAATTAGAACAATAATTCTCAATGGGGGCTGATTGTCTCCCTGAAAAACATTAGGACGAATGGGCAGTTTGCCCCCGACCACATTGCTTCTGCACGCATGTGCCAGTGTGCTCCTAGCGTGAGAACACAGAAGCTGGACACATGGCCAGTGGCCTGCTGTGGCTCACCTGTGCTAGGCCACCACCCAGGCCCAATCGAAGGTTAAGACTGTGCAGTAGCTCAGCACTGCCTCTGGCCCTCAAGGCCTGTTTTGAGATCTCTGGAAGCTCGAGTGCCTCCAAATGGATGTTTCTTCATGGGTAAGAAATGGAGAGCGGAGAAAGGCACCTTGAGGACCCACAAATCCACCCTCCCCCTGGCAAGTAAATGCAGCAGCGGTTATGGAACCCCAAATTCCAAATTCCCAGAGTCTCCTTTGGGATTCTTCCCTCGACCTGGGGCTTCTGAAAGTGCAGTTGAGTAGCTTTTAGGGAAGGCCCAACCGGACATTTTCCCTTTTAATTTTGATGTGTATTAGAAAAAGGCAAGTTTCCGTTTGTGGCCACGCTAAAGAGGAACCTATTAAAATAGAAAGGAAGAAACTCAACTTTAGTAAATAATCCTCCAAGTCTGTATGGTGCAGATCTTCCACACGCTCACCACGGACTGCCGACTCCTAGGAAAGGGCTGGGTAACCCTGGGCAGGGTGGGAGGCCGTGCTGGCAGCTGTCAAATCAGCACCGAAGGAGAGCAGCGCCATCCTCATGAAACATTCTGCAGGACCACGGTGCTCTTGAAGGAGATATGACACGGGTGCTGATCACAGGAGACAGATGACTCCAGCTGGGGGACCAGTTGCTGTGCCTCATATCGCTCAGCATGCACCCCAGAAAAAACGGTGCTGCATAGTCTCATTCTTAACCTTCCCCAGCCTGCAAGCTGCCCACTTCCCAGGGTTACCGGCCCTTTCCTAGGAGTCAGCGGTCAGTGGTGAGCTTGTGGAGTTCTGCTTAGATGTCAGTATGAATGGAAAGCCCTGAATCACTAAAGACTTCCACTGTGGAAAAGAGAGCCAGTTTCCATCCCCTCCTAAGCATTTCTCCAGTAATCGTAGATTGAGGTAAAGAGAGATGTTCACAGGACTACCCAAAGATGTTCATGGCAGTATTGTTTAGAATGAGGAAAGGAAGAACTGACCAAGGCCCATGATCAAGGAGCTGGTTGCACACACTTTGGCACACGGGGCATGTGATGGGTTTCTAGCTCACCAGTGGGGTCTGCTTAGGCCTTTGTCCTTGCTTCCCCTCTGTCTAGAATGTTCTTTTCCAGGTTCATGTGACTGAATTCTCTGTGACATGTAGCTTTTAGTTCACATTTGTAAGTTCCTCCTTACCTTGTGCATATTTCCCTATCTTTTTTGGGGTGTTGGGGATCAAACTCACAACCTCGCGCTTGCCAGGCAGGTGCTTGCCCCACTGAGCTATATCCCCGGCCCTACATTTCCCTTTCTTAATCTTAATTATTTGCATAACATTTATCACTACAGAGACAGGCAGAACTGGGGGTTGAACTCAGGGCCTTACCACTGAACTACATTGTCAGCCCTTTTTTATTTATCATTTTGAGACAGGGTCTCACTAAATCACTAAATTGCCCGGGCTGGATTCTTGTAATCCTCCCGCCTCAGTCTCCCAGAGTACTGGGTTTATAGGTGTGCACCGGTGCACCTGGCTTCTATTTGATGCATTTGTCTCCTTCCCCTGTCTAAGTGCCAGGGCAAGGGCCTCGTTTGTTGTGCGTATGGCTGTGTTCCTGGTGCCAAGAGCAGAACCAAGGCATAGGCAGGTGATCAATAAACACAGTCAAACCTCACTGTTGATGGATTCCATATTTTCAAACTTGCCTTCTTGCTGAAGTGTATTTATTATCCCAGAATCGATACTCACAGCACTTTTGCTGTCATTCCCAGACATGCAGAGTGGTGAAAACTTTGAGTCACACATTCCTGGGGAAGGTGGAACAAAGGGATCCTCCACCTTCCTGCTTCAGCCTCATGCAGAGCTGTCCAGCGAATGAAGCAGAGGAACAGAGTGGGGTGGGGAGGCATAAGAAGTCACAGCCCTGGGGCCACTTGGACAGGTTGAAATCCCAGCTGTGGAACCTGCTAGAGCCATTTCACACTTCCACTGATCAAGATCGTCAAAGGATCACTAAATCCAGCCTGTTTTCTACTTTGTAAAATAAGCAGGATAGAATTTCCTGAGAGTTTTTAGGATTTTAGGTCATAATTGGTGTGTGATTTGTAACAATTCAGTATTTGCTAATTCAGTGCAAATATAGTACCGCGTGAAGGCAAATACCGTGTAGAACAGGACTTTGGGGTGTTTGTTGGGTGAAAGTGGACAGGAGGGCTGCCCTGAGGCCATGGGACCTGAACCTGATTTGAGTAGTGAGTGCCTCTCTCCCAGCCACCTCGCTGCCCTCTCTGCCTGCATCTCCACTGGGTCTTGGTCTCAAGTAGGAGGTCAGGCGGTACCCAGAGGGGGAAAGCAGGAAGGCCTGCAGAGATGATTCTGGGGGCTGGGGACCCATCCCTCCTACGCTGTGATTCGAAGCTCATTCTGTGCTTTGCTTCTGCAGGCGGGAAGACAAACTGCGCATCCAGAACGGCTGGCTGTGCCACCTGGCACCAGAGATCATCCGCCAGCTGTCCCCCGACACGGAGGAGGACAAGCTTCCCTTCTCCAAGCACTCTGACGTCTTTGCCCTTGGGTAGGTGGACTCCATCCTGACCTTTAAGGCCACAGCCTGCCCACAGGGCAGTTCCCAAGGCTTCTGTTGTTTTGGAAGATCAGGGTGCCTGTTTGTGCAGCTGGATTTCTGGGTGAGATTGGGAGAATTTGAGTGGAGTGACACCAACACTAACCCCAACCCTAACCCACCTGCATGTTCATCTTACTGGTTGTGTTGCCAACACAAGTTTCCTCATTTACTCAATAGCTATTTCCCAGATGCCTGCTGAGTGCTAGGACTGCAGAAGATGCTGGGATACAAGATTCAGTCTTGTGTTAGCTATCTAGTGCTACATAACAAATTACCCCAAAACTCAGCAACCTAGAGCACGTATTATCTCACCTGTGGTCAGGAGATAGGGCAGCTGAGCTGAGTGGTTCTGAACTGGCTGAAGTCTCTCATGGGGTTGGGGTCCAGTTACCAACCAGGGCTTCTGTCTCATCAGAAGGCTTGATGGCCTGAGGTGCCATGTTCAAGGTTAGAAGGAAACCTGTGCTGCTCAGCTTCTCACTGCTGCTTGAATGAGCTCACAGCATGGTGGCTGGGCCAGGATCTGACCTAGTCTCAGAAGAGAAGTTATGTAGCATCACTTCTACCATGTACTCCTTTCTTAAAGATTTTTTTTTGATTAAAGTATTTCATATATATATATACATATAACTATATATACACACACACACACACACACACACACACACATGTATAGGGTATACTGTGATCTTTCGGTACATTGTATAATGATCAAATCAGGATAAGTAGTATATCTGTCCCCATAAACGTAAATTATTTGTTTATGATGAGAATATTCAAAACCCTCTGGTCCAGATGTACCGTATTATTGGAGTGACTACAGTTAAAAATGTTTTGAATGCTCCCATCATAGTTTTACTTGTTGGAAACAAATTGCTAAATCCAGCCCACACTCAAGCAGAAGAGTATTGAAGAATTTGTGGGCACATATTTTATTTTGTTACTTTCATTGATTTATATTTTTGCAGTACTGGGGCATTCTACTACTAAGTTACATCCCCAGCCATTTTTTATAGGGTTTTTTTTTGGTTTTTTTTTTTTTTTTTTGAGCAGGAATGTCACTCAGTGTCTAGGCAACACTCAAATTTGCAATCCTCCTGCCTCAGCCTCCCTCTCTGCTTAGATTACAGGCATACACTACCACGTCTGGTTTAGACACATTTTAAACTCATTACTCTTTTGTTGTTGGAAGACAGACAAGGAAACAGTCGGCTTTAGCTGTGCTGAGGATAAATAGCACTATGGGGACACCAAAGGAACTAGGTCCAACCTAGGAGGTCAAGGAGGGCTTCCAGGAGGAGGTAACTCCTGGGCCCAAGTTAGAGGTTGGATGTAAGGGTGGAGGGAAAAGTGATCTGGGTAGAGGGAATGTGTGAGCAGGCACAAAAGTCAAAGAGAACAAGTTGCCTGCCATAGGGAAATACAGGATGGGAGACAGGAAATGGAGCTGCCAGATGAAGAGCTGAGGAAAAAGCGAGGCTAGGGCAGTGAATGAGGGAGGGAAGTGGGCTCAGTCCTGCAAGTGGGGAGAGGGTGGTGTTGTGCACTAGGATAGAGACTGGAGGTGAGGGAGGTCAGGGTGTACCAGGGAGACAAACAAGTCAGGTTTGGACACAGTGAGTTCGAGCAGCATTGGAGGTAACCATGGAAACCAGCCAGCATGCAACTGAGTCTACACGTCTAGAGTTTGGGAAAGAAGCACTTAGGATTTGTCGGCAGAGATAGTAACTAGAGCCACGACAGAGGAGAGGAGGTGTTTGAGAGGATAGAAGGACATTGAGAATCCAAGACACAGCCCCAAGATGCAGGGCAGAGCGCTCTGAGCAGTTACAGCCTGGAAAGTTTTATACGCCCATCTCTCCAACAACCATGCTCAGCCTTGCCCTGCGTTTCTGTGGCTTGTGCGCAAAGGCTGGGGGCACAGCGCTGGAAGCCTGCCCGGGAAGGTAGCTGGCCCACAGATGTGTGCAATTAGACTTCACGCCACTGAGACCTGTTAGAGAGACAGCCCCTCCCCCACCCCTAGCCTCACCATCAACTCCTGCGGGGGCGTTTGCGGGAAGATCACAGTTCCCAGCATCTGTCGCTTGGGCCCCTTTGGAGGCTGCCGCTTGCCCTGATTAGTTAATGCCCAAATGTTTATCTAGTTAGACATCGTTATCTGAAACCAAATTGCAATAATTAAGTTGGTATAGTTTAGTGTAAATTTAGCAAGGGAAAAAAAAATGTCATTAACAAAAGGTACCAAAGTAAGTAATTGGTTTTCCACTGGAATTTTCATCTTATAGCAGTATTTTTTCCTCCTCAAAATGAATTTCTCTTAAAAGTTAGGTTTGAAAGGAAGTTTTAATGAGGCTTTTATTTCTGACACTGCTGAATTGCGAAGGACCTGGTGCTCTTGGATTCCTGCCAATTAGGAGCATCCTGTTGCTTGAGAACCTCAGGCTCAGGAATGACTTAGTACAGAAAAGAACTTTTAAAAGTGTGCTGAGCACCGAGTTAAGCTCTTTGTGTGCGCTGTCTCCTGCAGTCTTTACAAGCGCCCTTTAAAGCAGGTATCATGTTATTCCCAATTGGAAGTTGAGGAAATCAAGGCTACTGATGACTCCAGAATTTGCTTCATTGCAATGAGTGGTGGAGCGGGGATTCGAACCTGGAATATCCGAACTCCACAGCTGGAGTTTTTCACCAAGGAGCCTGCCTGGGCTTGGGAGTTACCCCACCACTCACAGCCCTGCTGCTCTCAGCTGTAAATCAAAGATAATGAACCCCATTGAGGCATCCTAAGAATTGGTCAAAAAAACATCTCTAAGGTACCAAGCACGGAGGAAGAGCTCTGGAAAGGCATCCTCGCCTTCCACACGAGTGGTCCATGCAACCCATTTGTAACTCATTCAACAGCTCCAACCATCAGCTGCAGGGTTGCACCTCAAAACTGTCACTTCCCTGATGGCAAGGGACCCTTAAATGGGATGGGGTGTAGGCTGCCTGGTACAGCCTGTTGGCCAGTGGCACAGCTCTGAACTCAGGCGTCCTGGGTTCCACTTTTGGCTGCCCCGTCTTCTTTACTGTGTAATCTTAGATAAGACAGACTCTTCCTGAGCTGCAGTTTCCTCATCCATGAAATGGGGATAACAATAATGCCTCCTGTTTTAAGATGTAGGTTTAATTATTATTCGGGTATGATGAGGCCAACAGATGAGGAGAAAGGATGGTTTGTCACATACAGATCTCATAAGGAGGGGACAACCCTATGCTCTACAGAGTCCCCACAGGGAAGTGTTGGTCAGGAGTCAGAGCGGGCAGGAAGATGATATGGGCAAAAGCCTTTCCTTGTGGTTTCCTCTGGAAGGAGCAGGCGGGGCAGGGTGAGCAGGCTCAGAATCAGCTCTTGGGACAACTTCAGTGGGCACTGCGTGTGGGGGACAAGGAACACCGGCCCTGGGGGCGAAGCCCTGGAGTAAGAAGTATCGAGGGCTGGGATCTGGGTATAAAGGGACACTCACCAGCGAGTCCTCTCCATCTAAAGGAATTAGTCGCCAGGGGAGGGTCAGACCCTCCAGGTTTAGCAAGGGCTCAGGTGTTCAAAACATCAGAATAAGAAAGCTTGCTTCATACACCTCCCCTGCAAAGGGTTGAGAACTGTATCTGGCTTGGAATAATAAGCATTATTATTTATGAGGGTCACTAGAATCACACAGCACCTTCCCTAGAGGACTTTCTGGCCATTAACCCAATATGCCGATACCCAAGCATCACCCCTCCCCCAAGCCCAGAGGATGTGGGGTCAGGCGGAAAGACGA
>RJWT010052346.1:0-10575 GCA_004365215.1 Cuniculus paca | reverse complement strand
TCTAGAGTCCTTTCTGATTTTACATGCCTCTATAAGGAAATTCCAAAATGACGGAAATGATTAGAAGTAGAGTCAAAGAATGGAAACTGAAGCAGGACAGGCTTGACATTTCCTCTAGAGTGTAGAGGAGGATCAGAACCGGTCTCATTGAAACCTTGCCTCCAAGTCTTAGGGACCAGCCAGCAGCCTGATGCCATTTAAGTGGTGGAAGGGGTTCCAGTTTTATTGTAGGTATGTATATTTACTAAGTGTGGGCTAGATTACATTTAAGAACTATTTTACTAAGGGTTCTCTCCAGTGCTACTGTATAAATATCATCAAGCAAAGATGATAATAATAAATATAGCCAATAATTTAAATGCAACATGTACAAGGACAAAATAATAAAAATGTCCCATTAAAGAAATATCATAACCTTCTCATGTATTAACTTAGATTTATCACTATTTTAACAGAATTAGATAAAAGACAAGGCAATTAAAACAATGGACAAAAGCAGACCACAAGCAATTATCGCAAATAATTATAAACAACTGGCAGAGACAAAGCAAAATTTGTTACCTAAATTAGTCCCAGTGCAGAGTCTATGAAACAAAAGCCAACTCTTACTTCTGTCCCATGATCTCAGTGGAAGACCTCCAAATGATACAGGGGAATGAAACTTGTAACCTACTATGGCAGGTATGAGTTGATGTTCTCTAATATTGAAGAATGAATTTTAGGAACAATGGAGGTTAAGAGCAGAATATATTTATTGGGAGAAAGAAAGAAAGCTTCTGTCAGAGTGACAGAAGGGGTCCCGAGTGGGTTGCCTACATATGCAATTTTTGGAAAATGATCAGTCTTGTTTATTCACAGTGAAAGCATATCTAATACAGATTGTCTGAGTATTTTTTCATGCATTGGAATCAACAGTTTCTAATTGTATTTCTGATGGATGGTAAATTTAGGGTTAAGAACTCTGGCTTAAGAGCTTCATGTATTGGTCTCATTTTTAGCTTTTACTAGAGTTATAGTCTTCTGTATTACAACTCAATAGATGTGAATAAGGACAGTGTAATGCTTAGCAAATTGTTCAATAGTATAGTTATTAAGTTGCTATTTGCTCTGTGTCACAATTTAAATTTCACCATTGTGTGTTCATTCTGGATTGGATATCAGTAGATTCAACAACCAGGCTGTTTGCAAAATACTGGATCTTGTCTCAGGTTATCCTTTCTGTTTTCTTGGCTTTCTCATGGCTTCTGCGGTTAGCTCCCTTCTGGCTATATTTGCTGATAACCCTGTTCACACTGTAGGGAAACGTGCTCACCTGAGTCTGAAGTGAGTGTAGACTGTGCACACCCCCCCAGTCTTCTTCTCTGCTTTTCCTATCTCTAATATTATGTTCAATGTCATTGTCAATGTTGGTCAACCTGTTGTTTCTGCACTTCTGTATCACTCGTGTGTCTTGCTCTCACCAGATATTCTTGTTCTTTCCACTTCACTAATTTCAATTCTTGCTAAGTGTTCCAGGCTATGCCCAGATTTCACGTGTTTGCGTGACTGGGTTACAATATGCAATTTAGCCTGTGAGACAGTGTGTACCTTGTGGCTCCATCCTAGTATGTGTTCAGTTGTAGGAAGCATGTTGGCAGTAGTATGTTTCTCTGTGGCCTTGTGTGTGGCTAATGTTATCCAAGATATTTCCTGACACAGTTTCCATCATCAGGGGCCACTGTACAGAGCAGAAATCCTACTCATCATGCTTGTGTTGTCTTCAGTTGCTTTTCCTCACTGTTTTCACCTCTGTCTTCATTTTATCTGCTGTCTTCAGGGTCTCCTGTGCTGAGGGATGGCAGGTGGCCTCCTTCATGCAGATAATTCCCTTGCTGTGATGGGGAGCTCTCTGTCATTTCCTTGATCTGTTCTTCCCAGGCTACACTGTAAAATAATGCTAAGGAGACTCTCCAGACTCTGACATAGATTGTCAACAATCCTGTCATTTTGATCCTAAGGGGAAAAGATCAGCAAGAGAACAGGAAAAAGCCTTCCCCATCAAACTCTCACCTAGAAGTTTTGAGGCTTGTTAAGTAGAGCTTGCCAGTTTTACTGGAATATGACATGCGACTTACTGTTTGATTCATTAACTTAAAATTATACATATTGAGTAGCCTAGTCCATTTAGAACATTTCATTTTGTTCTTAAAAGTAACCCAGCCTCCTTTTTCTTCTATTTTCACAAGCCAGATGAATGACTAATCTACTGTTTACTCTATACCTTTTCATATTGTGGCCATTTTGTATAAGTGGATAGTTCGACATTGTGTCTATCTTTTCTACTTGGCATTTGCCAGATATTATGTTTTTTTTCCCTAAAAAATCTGTTTATGAAAGAATATTATTATGGGAAGTTTAAAGTATTGGTTATTCATCAGTTTGTGGACATTTCAATGATTTCCACATTTTGGCTTTATTGAACATTAAATCAAAATGTTATTGTAAAACGTATTCCAGCTTTTTAAATGTGTCAAATTCATATTGCATATCAGCAAAGCATGGAACAAAGGGTGCAGATGGGAAGTTAGACAAAGGTATTGAATAAGAAAAGCTCCCGGGAGCACAAGGGATCTTCAAAGTGGGTTGTAACTGAGGCTTATGAGTTGTTTTTTTATTTTAAAAGTAATAAAACCCAACAAAACAAAACAAAACAGAATAAATCCAATCAAAGCAAAGCAGTGAAATTGGTACAGAACTTCAAAGCAGGATAACAGGAAAACAACAGTGGTTACCATAGTATATCTTGTTATCTTCACAGTAGTTCTCCATTCCATCAGATATTGCAATATCAAACCAAAATGAAACAAAATAAAACCAATCAAAACAGAATATTGAGTCAAGCAAAAAAATTAATAAGAACAAAACAAAACAGTGAGAACAATATTGGATTTCAAGAACCAGATAGAAGGAAATCCCCCATATTTGCTATATTGCATAGTGTTATCCTTCTGATTGATACACAGACAGCTGGCCCCAGGCCTGCAAAGTCAACCACACAATACAAACATTCAGTTGCTTTTTATGCCTCTGCTGCTATCATCTCAGCCTGTCCTCCGAACCAGCCGGTTGCTCACGGGTGGTGAGGGTGGTGGCAGGGTAGTTGGTGATTCTCAGCCTCTTGGGCCATAGGCTAATGGGAGGTGCTCTCTGACTTTTCTCTTCCTGGGCCCTGCATGACTTGCCTCATGAGTTTTTTATGCAGTAATATTTCATTGTCCAGTGGTGTTGTATGCAGTCAACTAATTTTACAGACTACCTTGAGGTATGTTAAAGTCCATGTATTGACTTACAAGTACAGTTGTTTAGCTAATATTGATCTAATAATAAAAGGAAGCATGCAGCAAGGGTTCCTCTGCTGGAACCACTAACCAGTTTATCTGCAACTGTTACTACAAAAAAGAACAAAAGCATTCTTGGAAGGCGTAGGGCTAAGGGTCAGCATGTTCTGGGCCTCCATCTAATTGTATGTTCTTTAATTGGTCTTACCTAAGCAGGTGGTAGTAGTTACAATACAACTTTGAATTGTTATTTACCTGTGGTAAGGTTTGTGGGCCTAGTCATCATGCCTCCATCTTGTGACTTGGTTTCTGTCATCTCAGGCTTCAGTTACACACATAGTTCACTTGTGAGAAGTGGCTCTGTATTGAACCTGGTCCTTTCCCATTTGCTGATCAATAATTATGTAACTTTGGGCCAGGGATTTAGCTCAAGGGCTTAAGTGGCAGCCTGGCAAGTGTGAGATCATGACTTCAATTCCTGGTAGGAAAAATATAATAATAATGATAACAATAATAATGTAACTTAAATATCTACAATATAAAAATTTGTATATATATACATTTTTTTGCGTGGGGTACTAGGGATTGCGCTCACAACCTCATGCTTGCCAGGCAGGCACTTGTGCCATTGAGCTAAATCTCTGGCCCTGTATGCTTATATATTTTTTGAAATTTTTTTTATTTTAAAAACAATAGAATAGGGAACATCAGAGATGGAACAGTAAGCAGCAGAATAAACAGCCTCTGTGAGAGAAAGAGCTCAGATGCTGGAATACAATATCATGGAGAGGACAAAAAGGAAGGAAGTGGGTCCCTGGGACTCAGGAAGAGTCTAAAATGTGAATTGAAGCTCACAGAAAGAATAAAAAGAATTTAAGGAAAGAAGAAGGTGGTGATTGGCAGCGCCTTAGCCTGGAGCCAGACTCACCCTGTGAGAAGAGCTGTTGAACCTGGAGTCACAGTCACGGTCAACCCCAGAGGTCTCTGCAGAGAGGCACGGGGGTTGAACAGAGTGGTGGATGTCAAGATCTGTGCTGGCTGGTGGTGAGTGCAGGGGACTCAATGTCCCCATGGGAGAGAGTGATTGGCCAGCATCCATTTTGGAGTCGGGCAGGATACATCCAGTGCCAGGACTGCTGTCCACTTCTGCCGGCAGCACCAGGTTGTGGGCAGACCCATGGAAGTTGCTTGGACTGAGTTCCCCTTTTTGAGTCCCAGACAACATCACATAGATTCCTAAACAGCTTAGATCTGCAGGCCCTGGCCAGTGACACTCCCGTGCAAATGCCGGTTACCCTTGTGGGCTGGTACCCAGCTCAGGGCAAAGGCATGGGAGCCCTACATCAGATACCCGTAGCCAGCACTGCTCAGAAAAACCAAATAATCACCTGGCAGAAGAGTTTGTGGAGTATTGGCATTAAATCTTGTCTA
This sequence comes from Cuniculus paca, assembly GCA_004365215.1. Classification (NCBI taxonomy): domain Eukaryota; kingdom Metazoa; phylum Chordata; class Mammalia; order Rodentia; family Cuniculidae; genus Cuniculus; species Cuniculus paca. The sequence goes on along the minus strand of RJWT010052346.1, from coordinate 5,827 downwards.
AATTTCTTGTAGAATTTAGTCAAGAATCCATGAGGACCAAGGTTTTTCTTTGTTGGTAAGTTTTTAGTTATATTTTAAATTTCAGTAATTGATATTGTGTGATTCAAAATTTTTATATCATCTTGGTTCAGCTTTGGTAATTCATACATTTCTAAGAATCTGTCCATTTCTTCTATGCTTTCCAGTCTGCGAGTATAGATTTCCAAAGTAGGTATGATGATTTTCTGAATCCACAGGATCTGTAGTAATTCCATCCTTTTTATTCCTCATTAAATGAATTTGAGTGTTTTCTTTCCTTCTTTTGATAAGGTTGGCTAGGGGTTTATCAATTTAGTTTATTCTTTCAGAGAACCAACTCTGCAATTCATTAATTCTTCGCATCTTTTTCTTAGTGGTAATTGCATTAATTTCTGCTGTGATCTTTATAATTTCCTCCCTTCTATGAGTTTTAGTCCTGACTTGGTCTTCTCTTTCTAGAAGCTTGAGGGGCAGCATTAAATTGTTCATTTTGCTCATTTTATTTTCCTGATTTGAGAATTCACACCTATAAACTTCCCTCTTCCTTGAACTTTGTGGGGTGTTTGAGTCAGGGCCTCTCTTTGTATTTCAGGCAGCTCTTGTCTTGCATAGTTTTTTCTCATTGCTGAGACAAAATATCTTACACCCAAAATTGGGGAAGGGAAGGTTTATTTCTCACAGTTCTTGGAGATTTCAACCCATCCTTAGCTGGTTCCAAGGCAGGGTGTGGTTTCTGAGGGTCAGCTGTTCATGGTGGCTGCAAGCAGCAAGAGCAAACACCACAAAAGAAGGAAAAACACGCCTCCTTCACGACCTTAAATTGTATGCTGCCCTGGGTGGATGCAGCACTCAACTGCTAATCCCAGCCCTAGACAATGAACCAATTACAAATGCTAGATTCAGCCTCCTCCATGACTGCATGAGGCTTGAGGGGCCACCTAGATACAAAGCATGACAGCTCTGTAACTGAATCTGGCCTCAAACTCAAGGCAATTCTGCATCAGCCTCCCAAGTGGTGGAATTGCTAGCATGTACCACCACACCTTCTTGCAGTGTTCCTTTTCTGCCTAATTACTTTGTAATATAGGAGTTTTCAATGCATATAATATATTTTATTGATCTTCAGTTCCCAACGCCATGAAATCTCTCATGTCTCAGTGGAAATTGATCACTTGGTGACACAGAGCTAGAAGATGGCTTGCAGCTTTTGCCTGTTTTCAATGTTCATAGACTCATTGCATTAAAATTGTTTCCATTAATATTTTAGTTATTATTCTATACCATATTTGATGTTCTATTGTGGTTTTTTTTTCTGTGAAACCAAATTGAAATTTCAAATTGCTGCTCAAGTGCAACCAAAGAAATAAAGACTCAATGTTATATGTAATGATATTTGGAAAGAGACTTAACTATGATGTATCAATGCTATTCATTAGATATTCAAATATCCTTGAGCTTTGAGGATGGTGATCTTGTAGGCTCCCACTGTGAGATCTGCTTTAGAAACAGTGCACAAATACTTTGGCAGTGACTCAGGAAAAAAGTAGTGCTCCTATTCCACTGTTGCATTAGCAGTGCATTGCAATCTAGCATCAGAATTGTGTTCCAAAATAACTGTAAATTCATATGTGATTGATGGCCAAGTTATGGAATTAAGATGAGAAGGATTCTTTCTGCATTCAGCTGTTTTGTTTCATTGAAAGAGACTCTCAGTATGTAGTTTAGCTGACATTGACTCACTGAGGATCCCACAAGGTTCTTGAACTCATGACAGTCCTCCTGCCTCAGCCTTCTGAGTGCTGGGATTACAGACATGTGCCACCACACTTGGCTCTCAATTCAGCTTTGTATCAGAGGAGTTAATATATCTGAGACTGTGATTCTCAACCTTACTTTGAAAATTATATGTCTCATCCTTTAGCAGGCAGTGACCTTTGAGGATGTGGCTGTGAACTTCACCAGTGATGAGTGGGCTTTGCTGAATCCATCCCAGAAGAAGCTCTACAGAGATGTGATGGGGGAAACCATGAGGAACATGGCTGCTATAGGTAAAAGAAATACCTCTTTCTCATTTATACTCTCAAGAATATTGTTCGTTGCTTATCTGTGCTGCTTCATTAAGAAGAATGTGAAAACATTTTGAAGACTAGCTCAGGTTTGGTTTCTTTATATCATGAACCCAATGGAAATCTTTTAAAGTTTATGTATTATTATAATGAGTCCTTATATTTCTCTGTCTACAATGCAGGAAGAGCTGGGAACATCCAGGAAGTTGAAACAGAATACAAAACTTACTGGAGATATCTAAGGTAATTTACACTCAGTGAGAAATTGAATGTTGCTCCAGAGTCAGTGCATGAGCAGAAACGTGACATAAAGGAAATGAGGCCAAGTTGTATTTAATGTCAATTGTATTCTCCCAAGATATGTACAGATTGAGTGTGTATTAGCTGAGAATAGAATCATGAAAATGTATGAAATTGCATGTACGTATTGTATGTAGTTGTATATGAAAAGAATAAACTTTGAGATTTGAGAGGAATCCATCTGTAGAGTATTTATATATACATGTGACTATAACCCATTCTGTGTCTAAAAGTTGCTAATCTTGTGGCAGTAAAAAGTACAAATGAATTCTAGTGTTTCAACACATTTTTCAAGCCAATTTTTGAAAATGGAGTCCATTGTGATGTATCGTTCTTAGAAGGCACCCTCCAACATTGCTGGTGGATTGCTAAGTGTAGTCACTATGGTAATCAGTATGCAGATATCTCTAAAAGTTGGTCAAGATGAGGCCAGGGATTTAGCTCAGCAGCATAAGTGCCTGCCTGGCAAGCATGAGGTTGTAAGTGTGATCCCCAGCACAAAACAAAACAAAACAAAACAAAACAAAGTTGCTTCAGATGTACTTCTTCTTGGTATATTCTCAAAAGAGTCCTAATTCTCATTTTGTGCACATACGTGAATACTCATACTGACTGCACTTTAGTGTATTACTACTAAGCCCTTCAATCAGCTTAGATATCTATTACTGGCAGCATGGATAAGGAAATGGTTGATAGGCTGCTTGTGATTGTGCATTCTTGTAAACCCAGCCCTCTGGGAAACAGAATCTTCAGAATGGCAAGTTGAAGCTCTGCCTGAAAATCTTGAATAAGAATGTCTCAGAGTTAAATAATGAAAAGATGGAGATGTTGTGCTAAGACCTGTGTTTCAATCCCAGCACTGAAAAGAAAAAGGAAGTGTGCTATAGAATCAGTCAAGAATTAAACAATATGATGTCCTTTGACAAAGGAAATAGATGGGTCTTCTTCCAAAAATGTTAATTGAAAAAGTTCAGATGCAAAATGTGAAATGGCATGTGGTTTCTCTTATATGAGAAACCAAAAATTATAAATTAGTTAAAGAAAGGAGAATTGCTAGAGAAAAGAAAGACTGACTTTTTGCAAATTGGAAAGTCAAAGAGAATAAGGACAGAAGGGAGAGAGTGATGGGGGACATGGTAACAAGATGATTAACATATTATACACGTAAGTACCCATTACTCAAAAGGAAGGCAGAAGTTCTCTGTTTCAAAATATGCCAACTTTAAAATTGCCAAGCAAGCACCACTTTTTTGACAGTCATTGTCACTTTTGTGATATTTTTGCTTTACAGAAATGAAGATTTGGAGAAATGCTATGAAGAAAATTCTTGGAATCAGCATGAACAAGTATTCCTTTGTACTGCTGATGGTAATGTGGATGAAAAAGAAACACAAACAGCCAATGATTTTCAGATCCAAGAAAGAAATGACACTAGAAAGAAAGTCTATGTAAGTACGCAGTGTGGTAATCCTTTCAGTACATACAGTGAATGTAAAACACATGAAAGAAGTCATACAGGAGAGAAATCATACGTACCTAAGCAATGTGGAAAATCTGTCAACACATGTGGAAATTGTCAAGTAAGTGAAAGAATTCACACTGGGGAAAAACCTTATGTATGTAAGCACTGTAGGAAACCTTTCAGAACATATGGTGCTTGTGAAAGACATGAAAGGTCACACACAGCTGAGAAACCCTATATATGCAAGCAATGAGGGGAACCTTTCACGAGTTACATTCAATGTAAAACACATGAAAGAACACACACAAGGGAGAAATCATACGTGTGTAAGCAATGTGGGAAAGGTTTCACCACACGTGGCTCTTATGAAAAACATGAAAACTTCACCCTGGAGAAACCTGTATGTAAGAAATATGGGAAAGCTTTCTCCACACGGGAATATTGTCAAAAACATGAAAGAATTCACACTGCACAGAAACACTATATATGTAAGTAATGTGGGAAAGCTTTCAGGAGGCATGAGGAATGTAAAATACATGAAAGATCTCACATTTTCCTTTATCCTATGTATGGAAGCAATGCGGGACATCTTTCACCAGGCACAGTGAATGTAACATACATGAGTGAGCTTACACAGGTACATAATCTATGTATATATTATCTTTTTATTTGATTTGTATGTATTATCTTTTTGCATAATTTTATTTGTGCATCTTTTTGGAAAATTTTCAGACTTTCAAATGCTTTTTAACATAATTTGTAATAAATTTGACAGGGTCATAATAATGTTTAGTGTTATGTGAGATCATTCTGCATGTCAAAATGTCCTGACATTACAATGACATGAGGTTAGGCATCTTCAGCAAAATACATATGGGCATGGAGCGAGTGAGGCAGCCATTTGGGACATCTAGCTGACCACTTTCAAAGCACAAATTAGCAGTATTTTCAAAAAATTTGAAAAGCTCCAACTTCTAGTTAACTATCTTTTTGAAAATGTAGATTGTTCCCTACAATTTTCATGATATTCAAATAATATGGGGGTATTCTTGCACCTTTGACTCTATTTATAAATTTTTTTAAAATTTTCATTAATAATCAGCTAAAAACTTTGGGTTTTGTTTAGGGTTAGGCAAGAAGACTGATGCCTGAAATCGCAGCACTTGGTTCTCAGAGGCAGGAGGATAAGTACAAGTTTGAGGCTGGCTTTGGTATCTAGTGTGTTCAAGTCCAAACTGAACTAGATAAGAAAATGCAGAAAGAATACTTCACATGAAAACCACACTAGTGAATTAAGCATTGAACTGTATGATGAGCGTGAGTGTGACCCAGTATTCTATCACTCCTGTGAGAAATGAAAACAATTGGAGTTGTAAAGATAACACTTTCCTAACATTTGTAGTAGTTTTGTGTTAGAAACTACATAAGATTTACATATAGTAATTGACAGAAAATTTCTTATGTCATACTATAATTTTTTATACATACGTAATTTGTTTTTTTTAAGAGCAGAATATATTAATTGGGAGAAAGAAAGAAAGCTTCTGTCAGAGGGACAGAGGGGTCCCAAGTGGGTTGCCAGAGACTCTGTCTTATCTTTTTCTTTTTTTGCGGCACCAGGGATTGAACTCACGACCTTGTGCCTGCCAGGCAGGAACTTAGACAGCTGAGCTAGATCCCCAGCCCTGTTTTTGAGACAGAGTCTCACTATGCCGTTCAGGCTGGGCTTGAGCTCACTTTGTAGCCCAGGCTGGTCTCGAACTCACAACGATCCGCCTGTCTCAGCCTCCCGAGTGCTGGGATTACAAGCGTGAGCCACCAGGCCTGGCTCTGGACTCTGTCTTTTCTAGGGAGTTTTATAGAGTAAAATCCTAAGGTGAGATGGGTCCAAAGTGGGGAGAATGGGAATTCCTAAGGTGGGCATAAGGTGGGACAGAACTATGGTGAAGCAATAAGATTAATTGCTCAGGTAAAATTGATT
>RJWT010052345.1:0-10577 GCA_004365215.1 Cuniculus paca | reverse complement strand
CAAAACTTTCCTTCAAAATTAATGGAGAAACAAGATACTTCCATGACAAAGAACAACTCAAAGAATTCATGACCACCAAACCAACCCTACAAACTACTAAAGGACATTTTAGAGAGAGAGAAAAAGGACCACGGTCTCAGGAACAATGTCAGAGGGGGACCATCAAGTGGAGCCAGTCGATTAAATGGAGAGGAAAAATAGGTATGCGATGGCAGGAAAATAGCATGGCAGAGACAATGCAGTACAAGAGGGCCTCGAGGCACTAATAGAAACAGAGGTGTAATGGATCAGGAGACAGGATCCATCAATATGCTCTATGCAAGAAACACATTTAGCTAGAAAGAAAATTCATAGTCTGAAAGTCAAAGGAGAGAGAACAATGCCCTATGTGACAGGGAGCCAGAAAAAAAAAAGTAGGGGTAGCTTGCCCATTAATTTCAGAATGGATAAGAAAGACATGGGATTTCATGGCTTGGAAACCTACTCAGCTATAAAGATAACCTCAAGGCTCTTGTAAGTGGATAGAGGCAACTGGTAATAGTGCTCATGGATGTAATGGATCAGAGTCACAAGGGTGAATTTTGTGTTGTCTCCATAGCATAACAAACTAAAGGTGTTAGTGGGATCCAAAATGCACAATACATATTGGGAAAGTCAAAGGGGAAGAATTATCTAAAAAGGGAAGAAAGTGGTCACTGTTAATCCATTATCATGATTTGAAATTCAGATTGTCTTCATTGTTCTGATTAGTTTCATTTTATTCTGATTTGTTTGATTTTATTATACTTGATGGCATGGACAGCTATTTTAAAGATAAAAAATATATAATTGCAGCCATTGAGGGTGTCCAATTATCTTGTTTAGAAACCCTGTATGACTTTCATTGTTTGTTTTGATTGATTTTATTCTATTCTGTGTTGTTTGATTGTAATATGTCTGAAGGTGTAGGCAACTATTCTGAAGATAACAAACATTATGGTAGCGAATGCTGTTTTGCTAGTATCTTAAAATAGTGTATTGCTTACATTGTTCTGCTTTGTTTGCTTTGTTTTGTTTTGTTTTGTTTGTTTTGTTTTTACTGTTTTATTTTGTTGTATTTTGTTTGATTTTACTTATCCCTGATGGTATGGACAGGTAGATTGCAGATAACAAGAGGCATTATGGTATCCTTACTGATTGCTTTTTACCCTGTTTAAAAGTCATGTACCATGTTCATTGCTTTGTTTTGATTGACTTTACTCTGTTTTGTTTTGTTTTGTTTGGTTGTATTCTTTTCAAAATAAAATTAAAAAAAATGTGTCCAGAGTTGATGACAATTTATTGGCATTTTAATTGTGATTACTGTATGACAAATACCCTTGGTCCTCCCAAGACCAGTAAAAGTAATATTTCTCAGGTATAATCTGTGCTAAACATTAATCTATAATAGGTCATAATAGTTTTTATTCATTCCCTAGAACAATTATGCCCAATATAAATATATGCAAGTCACAAGTGTAAGCCACATCTAAAAAGTTAAAAAGAAACAGAATTAATTTTTATAGTATATTTTCAATCCAATATATCCAAAATATTTTCATTTCAGCATGTAACCAATTTAAAAATATTTTGGTAATTTATGTTGTATTTTTTCTTTTTAAGTCAGGGATATATGTATTTTACATTAACATAATATCTCAATTAGGACTAGCCATCATTCAAGTGTTCAATAGACACCTGTGACTAGTGGCAGGACAGTGCAGATTTGGAATGGCCTTCGAGTTTTCATCCAGACTTGGAGTTTACATGGAAATAACAATGATTTTTAAAAGTATGCTAAGTATCACACAATAAACAATCAACATCATCTGTCCTAAGTCCCTCTTCAAGACACACAGCACTTAAAAATTCACATATCAAATCCAAACTTGTATACATATTTTTAATATTCATAGTCAAGTATGCCTAAACCCACATTGAGTGCCCAAATTTTTATTGTTCTTAGTAGAACTCTAACCCTCATAGCTAACTTCTAAATTCTACAGAATTGCCCAGGTAGCCAGCAAGGGCTGGGAAAAACAGTAACCAGTCCTTCACCAGTGCACCCAGGGGCCACTATTGGATACCCGTAGCCAGCACTGGCCAGGAGAACCAAACAGTCATGCTTAGGAGAAATTGTAGCCAACACAGGAAGTGCCTAGGACCACACTACCCACTTGTTTGAAAGAACCTAGGAAAATGTCAAGATGAAGAAATAAAAGGCAGTCTCTGGACTCCAACTCAAGCAGAGCAAGTCCAGAAGATGTAAACATGGAAGAGATTGGGAGTCGCACACCTGAAGTTTCTGAAGTGATGGCAACTGAAGTAAAGAGACAACTCCATGAAGCTATAAAAGAAACCAGAACAGAAATACTATCTCAGGTAAAAGAAGAAATGTAAAACATAATAAAGAATTGCTAAGCATCTCTAAAGTAGACATAGCTTAAAAATTAGAGGAGCATAGGAAAATGAGGCAAACTATAATAAACAATATAAGAGAGATTTAGAATGTATGAAACAGATTCAAAGAGATACCCAGGAAATTAAAAAACTCCATTGAAAGCTGGCAAAACCACTTGAAAGAAATTGGAGATAGACTTTCAGATCTTGAAGACAGGTGTGAAGCTTGTGATTGTGAAAAGAAAGATCTCTTAAAAATAACAAGGAACCAGGAAATAACAATTCGATGGCTGCAAGACAATGCAAAACAAAATAATTTAAGAATAATAAGTGTCAGTGAAAAAGCAGGGGTCAACACAAATTACATTAAAATTCTATTTACAGAAGTAATAGCAGAAAACTTCTCAAACATGGGAAAAGGATGTGCTATTCAGATAAGTGAGGCATACAGAACTCCAGCTAGCCATAACCAAAATAAATCTACACCCAGACATATAATAATCAAGATCCCAGAAATTCAACTCAAGAACAGAATACTAAAAGCTGTTAGAGAAAAGAAACAGATCACCTATAAAGGAAAACCCATCAGAATCACAGCAGACTTCTCAACACAAACCATCAAGTCAAGAAGAGGCTGGAGTGAAGTAATGTAAGTCCTGAAAGAAAACAACTTTCAACCCAGACTGATGTACCCTGCAAAACTTTCTTTCAAAATTAATTGAGAAACAGGATACTTTCATGACAAAGAACAACTGAAGGAATTCATGACCAACAAACCAACCCTACAAAGAATACTGAAGGACAGTCTACAGGGAGATAAAAAAGACCATGGTTCCAGGAACAGTGACAGAGGGAATCACTGAGCAGGGAAGACAATTGAATGGAGGGAAAAAGTAGGTGGCCAAAGGCAGGAAAATAGACTAGCCAGTGCATGTTGGCCATAACCATTAATGTAGATGGCCTCAATTCACCAATTAAAAGAAATACAGGCAGAGTGGATCAGGAAACAGAATCCATCAATACGCTTTATTCAAGAAACATGTTTAACTCAGGAAATTCATAGACTAAAAGTCAAAGGAAAGAAAACAATGCTCTATATGACAAGGAACCCAAAAAAAAGTAGGGATAGCTCACCCATCAACTGCAGAATGGACAAGAAAGATATGGCATTTTTATACAATGAAAAGTTACTCAGCTATAAAGAAAGATAACCTTGAGGCTCTTGTAGGTAAATGGATAAATCTTGAGATCATGCTCAAAGGTGAAATGGTTCAGAGTCAAATGGGTGAACACCGTGTTGTCTCCCTAGTATAAAAAACTAAAGGAGTTAGTGGGATTCAAAATGGCCAATAGATGTGAAGGTGAAAGGGGAGGAGATGTCTAGAGCAGGAAGGTGGTAGCCATTGTTAACTTATTATCCTGTTTTGAAACCCTGTATTATTTTCATTGTTCTGTTTAGTTTGGTTTTATTCTATTTTGTTTTGTTTGATTTTATTATATTTGATGGTATGGACAACTATTTCAAAAATAAAAAAATGTATTATAGTAGCCATTACTGATTTCCTATTATCTTGTTTTGAAGTCCTGTATTGCTTTACTTGTTTTCTTTTGATTGATTTAATTCTATTTTGTTTTGTTTAATTTTATTATGTGTGATGATATAAACAGCTACTTTGAAGATAACAAGATGCATTATAGTAGCCACTGTCATATTCCTATTGTCTTGTTTTGAAGTCCTGTATTGCTCTCATTGTTTTGTTTTGATTGATTTTATTCTGTTCTGTTTCATTTGATTTTATTATGCCTGATGGTATGGGAAGTTATTTTTGAAGATAACAAGAGGCATTATGGTAGCCATTATTGATTTTCTTTTATCTTGTTTTGAAGTCTTGTACCACGTTCATTGTTTTGTTTTAATTTACTCTATTCTGTTTTATTTCTTTCTGTTTTGTTCTCTTCAAAATTAAAAACAAATAATAAATTCTACAGAATGTTTTGGTTATACCCAGGAAAGAAATATTACTGGGTCTTTATTAAATGCAACTGAGTCTTGAAAACTCCCAAAATGTACTCCACTTTTTGGGCCGATCAAAAACAAAACAAAACAAAACAAAACAAACAAAAAACCCACTACATCTTTAACAAAAAGAAAGTTAAGAAATCACCTTCCATAAACTGAATGTCATTCCTGAATGAAATTTGATCTAGTCATTACCTGGTCAAAAAAAGAAAAAAAGAAAAAAACAGGGAAACTGGAAGTAGGATAAACTGCAGCAGAAATGCCCTATATACACATCAAAATTTTGTAAAATACAATGCAAGTTTTTGGGGTCTTACAGGAGCTATGGGTTTGCCTGCCTTTTTTAACCCCTGATAGATACTCATAATCACCTCTAAGAAAGATTCCCAAACTGTACAAGACCAAGAGATACCAGTCAAAATTTTGGAGGAAATATAAAACTTCAAAAGAACCAATTTCTGGTTTTAGCAGCTAATTTTTTAACAATCTGTAAAATGAATGGCCTACTAATAATTATCCAGCCCTCTCATAGATAGATATCTCATGTGTAAATATTAGGAAATGGATTTGACAAGTGCTAGATGGTATTACTGATTAAGTAAGTCAAAGATGATTTTTAAGAGAGCCACTTCACACAGTGTTCTTGCCTAACTTGAACTGTGGAAATAAATGCGAATTAAATACCAGCATATTGTCCTGAAGACTTACAAATTGTCACTTTGTACATTAGTCATGAGTTACTTCTTCAGCAGAGTATAATTTTGGTAACTCAAGCAAGATGTTCTTCTGAACAACTAGCTTTATGTAAGTATTGGAAATATCATACGAAGAGAACAATCAGTCTACAGTCCAAAATCATGTTTATTCAACACATCATTTCCGTGAAAACAATATCGTAAACATTACAAGCATCACTAGAGAAACTAACAGGACGCATCTTGAGTACTTGTAAAGATACACTATGCTCATGTAGCCAAAAGATATGCAATATATGCTCTCTGTGAGACTATATGGGAAATGATGTAAAGCAAATCTAATTTATTATTGAGGCTTTAATGCAGAAAAGTAAACAAAACTTTCTCAAACAATGCACAAGCAAAAAAATTATACCAGAAAAATACTCCAAATACTCCCTGCAATATATTTGATGTAACTTGCTTTCTAATGACATTCAGAAAGGTCCATTCTCATTTTAAAGGGCTGTCACCCTTAGTGGTTTTTAAACCTTTAGGGTCTCTTGTATCACTCTCCTCATCCAAGCCACTGTTATCTCCTGCCTGAACCATGAAAATTAGTTCCTGGCTGATATCCCATTCTTCACAACGGCCCTGAAATCCATATTTTTTCTACCATCATTTAATCTCTCCATGCTTCACTTTTCCAGCTCATAACAATAAAGACTAACACCCACCTCATAGATTTCTTATAAATATGGCAGTAGTCCATGTACACTGCCTAAATAAGCCCTGGCACATAGAAAGTATTCAATAAATAGCATACTATTTTATTATATTTTAATTGATGTAATATTTGTACTTATTTATGTGGTACAGAATTACAATTTTATATATATATATATATATATATATATATATATACACTGTATAATGACCTAATCAAGATAATTGATATTTTCATCTCAAATACCATTTCTGTGTTGGTAACATTCATTTTCTTTGAGATGTATAATTAATTATTTTACACATGGTTGTGCTATGTGCTATATAACATTAGAACAATTTTTCCTGCTCTGTGTTTTGACACTCATCACAAGCCACCCTCCTCCTCCCCTTCCTAGCCTCTATGACCTCTATTCTTCTCTCAGTTTCTATATGATCAGCTTTAGCCTATTATTTTTACTTTAAAGAAGGAAATATGGAGACTAGACAGCAGTACAGTTGAAAAATATAGATATTTAGCCTATAATCTATGGTTCTAGACTCTCTATGGACCCCAAATATTCCCACTGTTTATAGTACAAGTTGTGATTTTGGTAAACCCTTTCATTCCAACACCTAAACTATCAAAGTATCATGACTAACAATTTGATTGTACAAGACTGATCTCAGGAAAGAAGACATGACTGTCTTTAGCAGATTTGATTGAGTCTAGAGAATCTCCAAATATGTAGTTAGTGGACTGGCCAAAAATAAAAAAGAAATTCAATCTCTTTAAAAAAAAAAGAAAAAGAAAAAGAAATTTGATTTCATTTAAAAAAAGAAAGAAAGAAAGAAAGAAATTTAATAAGCACTTAAATTTCTAAAAATGAAAGAACACTATTTTGGTGCAGGCAGTTGGCAGTTAAATAAATAATGGCCAAGAAAAAAACAATAAAATAAGAAAAATGGGGGGTGGGGAGGAAGAGGAAAAAGATGAGGGGAGAGAGGAACGAAGGAAGGAAAGAAGGAAGGAAGGGAGGAAAGAAGGAAGGAAGGAAGGAAGGAAGGAAGGAAGGAAGGAAGGAAGGAAGGAAGGAAGGAAAAAACAGGAAAAAATGTCCACCATTGAGATAAACAGCCACAGGAGAGATGCTTAAGAAAATAATGATAAGACCTCGCTTCATCTTGAGTAGTCCATCCCCAAGCAATGCTGCTCTTTTCTAAATTACAGCTTAAAGACACAGTGAATAATGAAAGACATGAACTACTGTCCCATCTGACTTGAGTTGATGTAACTTGCTTTCTAATGACATTCAGACTGGTCCATTCTCATTTTAAAAGGCTGTCACCCTTAGTGGTTTTTAAACCTTTAGAGTCTCTTGCATCACTCTCCTCATCCAAGCCACCGTTATCTCCTTCCTGGACCATGGAAATTAGTTCCTAGCTGATATCCCATTCTTCACAAAGTAATCAGAATAAATCCCTGCTTAAAACCCTACAATGGCTTATCATTGGCTTACCATTATATAAATTCTGCAGTAACACCTGAAAGGTCCTCTATGACCTGACCCCCTGCCTACTCCAAAACCATCTCTCTCTACTTTCTCTGTCAGTTATTGTGCTCCTGCCACTCTGGCCCTCATTTAGCTCCTTAAACATAAAATGTTTGCTCAAATATTAATACAGTAGTACCTTGTTCTTTGTTTCATCCTCCAAATGTCACCTAAGAGAAGTTTTTCTTGACTTCTCCAGGTAAACTAGTGACCCATAAGTCCAATGCCTATCACATCACTTTGTTTTAGTTATTTCAAGGCACCAGTACCTAAAGTCATCTCACATATTTATTTTTTCTGACTATCTTGTTCTGTCTTGCTCATAGCTATCAATACTTATGGTCCACTACCTGGTTCATAGTGTATCCTCAAAGGAATACAAAACTGACAAAAGAAAGCTATGAACATAATTTCCCAAAATGTGTTCATTCATAAAAAAATTTATATATGATTTACAGGATTATGAAGTTCCTAAAATCCATACATGTATTACCTACAGGTCCATGAAGCCTAACCTAAGTTAATAAGCTAAGAAATCACATCTACAGAGAGATCAGGAAGCTGGGCTAGTTCAAATCAAACTTGGGCTAGCAATCTTCAGTTATAATTTATATCTTTTAAATACAGCTTTTTTAGTTGATCCATCAATTCTTTTGAGTGGGAAATTTAAGTCTTCAACTATTACTGTTGAACATTTATTTCAATGTGGTTAGTTTTTGCTTACTGTATGTTGGGACTCTGCTACTAGGTACATCCATTTTTATAATTGTTGTACCTTCCCAGGAGCCATTTTATCACTCTTTATTATAAAATTTCCCTGGTGCTGGAACTATGAAACTATTTGTTTAGACTAGTTGGTATAACTATCCACACCTCATACTTTAAGTTGTTTTTGCAGTTCAGTTACAGGGGTGTAGTGGAGCAAGTTTCAGATGAACTACACAACCAAAGAAGATCCCATTAACTACTTCATCCCAAGTGCATCTCAGTACTGCACGGTCCACAAACAGGTGGAATTGAAGTCCAAGAAATCACTACTTGGCCTTCCCACGACGAGAGAATGCCAATCTCAGATGTGGTTGACATGATTCAGAAATGCTCACTTCCAATATTAAGATTGTTCCTCCCCCTGAGATTTTAGCATCATGGCAGTTTAATATGAGCCTGTAGGTTTATTTGTTAAGTAACTGTTGTGATTTTCTCCTAGAGGAGGTCAGCTGCACTGATATTCTAGTACTTGTCAGCATGGAGTCATGGGGTGAGAACAAGCACTCTCAGGTTATTTTCTTCTACAAAGATGCTTTAGTATGCTACAAAGCCTGAATTCAAATTTTTATTTTCAAATATATATATTCATATTTTTAAAAACTGCTATAATATCAACATGTACATTTAAGTGTGGTATTAAAGTGGAACACATAAGAGGGTTGCATTAATTGTACAACCACAAAAGTTGATTTCATACAAATCCAAGTTTTAAAAAAAACCTCTTATTTCGATGTGTTTAACTAGACTTCCTGTAACTGCATCAGTGATTACAAAGGTTGAAGCTCTGCAGTCGTCTATTTTTTTATTCAAACTCCTTCATGTCTACAGTACATAAAATTATTACGTTGACTGCATAATTATTAAATTTTGTATAAGTTAAGACTGCTTGATGTACACAACCAAAAGAAAACAGAAAAACAAATTAGATGCAGTAATTGTCATTAATAACCCTCAGTTTTGGCTTTTCATATGCCAAAGACTAAAACTAGACCCATATCTCTCACAATGCACTAAACTAAAATTGAAATGGATAAAAGATCTAAATATTAAAAAAGAAACACTAAATTTGCTGGAAGATAGAATATGTCTTGAAGACACAGGTGTTGGCAAAGGCTTTGTGAACAAAACCCCAACTGCACAAGAAATACCACAAACAAACAACAACTGGAATCTCACCTTATTAAAAAAAACTTTTGCACAGCAAAAGAAACCACCAACAGAGTGAAGAGACAACCCACAGAGGAGGAAAAACTTTTTTCTAGCTATTCCTCAAAGGAATGGACTATATAAAGAACTCAAAATAAATCATATCCCCTCAAATTTAAAGATTCAATCCAAAACTGGGCATCTGAAATGAATAGACACTCCTCAGATAAAGTAGAAACAGCGAATATATGAAAAACTGTTCAGCATCACTGGTCATTTGAGAGATGTAATTTAAAACAATGTTGAGATTCCATCTCACTCCAAAAAAAAAAAAGGCTATTACCAAGAAATCAACCAATGACAAATACTGGTGAGATTGTGGGGAAGAAAGGAGCACTTCTCCACTGTTGGTGGGAGTGTAGACTGGTACAACCACTGTGAAAATCAGTGTAGAAATACCTCAAAAAAACTAAAACCAGAGGCTCCATTCAACCCAGCTATTCCTCTTCTTGGTATCTTCCTGAAAGAATTGAAAACATCATATCATAGTGATATATGCACACCCATGATTACAGCAACACAGTTGATACCAGCTGAATCTTGGAAACAACTCAAGTGTCCATCAACTGGTGAATGATTAAAGAAGATGTGGAGATTTTTATACAATGGAGTACTGCTCAGGCATAAAGGATAAGCTTGAGACATTTCTAGGTAAATGGATGCACCTTGAGACCATTCACTTAAGTGAAATAAACTGGACACACATGTTCAAATATCGCATGGTTTCTCTGGTGCAAGAAACTGAAAGTATAAACAAGGATCAAAATGTATAATAGATACTGTGAAATAGGAAAAATATGTTCAAATGGGAAGAGGAACTAGGGAGGAGGGAGGGGCAAAAGAAGGAAGGGAAAAAGAAAAAAAGAGAATAGAAGGAAAAACTGGAAATGAAGCTTTTGTAAATAAGGATTGGAAGAGAGGATGAGGAGAGGGGAGAGAAATAGGAAAAAAAGAAGAATCAAGATATATCATATACAGGCACAAATTCCATATGATGAATGTTATCATTATATATATCTAAAATGTACCAGTAAATTTTTTAAAACTCTCAGTTGCATAATCCTTAATTATATTATGATTTTCTTAATTAATTTTACTTACATTTGTGAATTTAGAAAATCATGCTAATAAGTTATTGCCATTACTCTTGTTATGACAGACATCTACTATCCATCTTGCTTTGACAGATCCCTGTGTTTTCAGCTGTCTACTTCCAATGTGACTGGACCTGAC
>RJWT010052344.1:0-10570 GCA_004365215.1 Cuniculus paca | reverse complement strand
GCTTGTGGTACTCCACATCTATTGTCACACATCATCACCACGGGGAGTTGGCCTTGTGCATGGCTCCAATGTCAGAGAACAGCAGAAGCTCCATGTTGGAACTGCCTTGGACTCTGCTCATGTGTTTCTTTCCTTGATTAATTTCAATCTGTATCATAATAGACCACAACAATGAGTATAGCAGCGATCAGTGAGTTCCATAAGTCTTTTTATCAAATTATCAAAGCTAAGAGTGACCTTTATTCCACTCCTTGAACTTTTAGCTGAACCCTTGAACTCTAAAATGAGGGTGATCTTTACAGGCTCTTTCCTACTGGACTTTACAATTGCCTCGCCCTTGCCAGAATTCACAACTGAAATGGCACCAAAGGGTTGTTTGATACCTGACAGTCTAAAGAGGAGATTTAAAAAATTTCTCTGCCACTAAATCTATAAAGCACTTGATGACAGGTGCTATATCTTGGTCAGTTTATGGGTTTTTGTTTTATTTTCTGGTACCTGGGACTTATTAGGTGGTTAATAATTTGTTTTTAAATGAATTAAATAGACATAGCCAAGACCAAGAGGCAAGTGAAGTATATGTTTTAAATTTGCTATTGATCCTGAAACTTATGGAAATAAGCAAGCAAATACCATAATGTAGGACATTGGGAAGATAAAAGTTATCGCCGTGAAATTGGATGAAACTTGGCTGGGTTGGTGCTGGCTGGTCAAGGCTGTCCCTTCTCATATGTATGAACTAATATCTCTAATTGTAGATTCTTAAAGCATAGATTGGAAGCTTTAGACATACACACTCAACTGTCCACTGAACATTTACTCTTGACCTCAGAAGGTATCTAACATCAGCAAACCAGAACATATTAATTTCGTAACTCACAATCCTCCCTCTTTTGAATATTGTTCCATCTCAATAAACACCTTCTCATCTACCAAGTGGTTAGAAAACTGGAAATATCCTTGACACTTTCTTGTCCCTTACCCTTTCATTCAGTTTTCACCAAGCCCAGTAAATTCTTTTTCTAGGTATTCTCTTTTCAGTCCCAGCCCTACTTCTGCAGAAGAACATCAGTATCATTCATCAGGCTTCAACTTCCTGCCTGCCAGTCTTCCCGCCTCACCTCTTGACCCCCTACAATCCATCCCCCATGATGCAGAGTGATGATTTTTATAAAAGCACAAACCATATGTTGTCTGTCTTCCTGAATGCCTTGTAATAATTCCCACTGCCCTAGATGATGTGCCTCCCACACACCATTACCACCTTCCTGTATAGTCTCATCACTCACCACTGCCTCCTCATACTAGATGCCCCAGATATTCTGAGCTCCATCTAATTCTTCTCATTCTTTACACCTTATCTCATGATTTCAGGCTTGTACTCACCCTTTCTACCTGCAATGTTACTCTATCCACTGTGCCTAGTTAATTCCTACACATCCATTAGGTATGCATAGAGTTCATACTCTGGAAAGTATTCTAAAATATATTGAGTTTTCCTTAGATGCCCACAGTGTCTGCTATCCCACATGTTCTTTGGAGTTCTAAGCTGCTCATGTGTGTGGACTAACTATCTGGAGTTAGCATGTAGTGAGAAGGTTAAGGTCAAATTGAGAGGCCATGTGTATATGCTCCCATCCATATCCTTTGCATCATCTGCCCAGACCCCAGACATGTTAGTGATACTTTTCCCATCTCCCAGCCATTTGGGCCCTTTTGGCAGAGGCCCTAGGCTTTGGGAAACAGAGAAGAACTGATTTCATCATACACCCTAAATTCCTAACCCAAGAGTTGTGTTAGCATGATTATCTGGTGATTTTATACCACTTCATTTTTGGGTCAGTTTGTTACCCAGGACCAGTAATTAATATACCTTCTCTGACTGCCCAGTTTTGGATTAGGCTCCCATTCTCTAAATTCCCATAATATCTGTACTTTTCCCATCAGAATTTTTCATGCTGTATTATCATTGTCAATTCTTTCATTTCTACAACACACTAGATATATTAAGTCAGTAAAGGCAAAAATTATATTTACCTTGTGTTCCTAAATATTCTTAGCAACCTGCATAGTATCTGGCACAAAATGGGCCATAAGCAGTAACTATCCACCAAATCTGTAATACGGAAGTGTCATGACAGCACTAGAAGACTTGCCAAAGCATCACAACAGGAAAAATGCAGCCCACCCAGCAAGTCAGATACATCACCTCATGCAGGAAAGCACCTCAGGTCAGTGGGAGGGTTAACAAGAGCCTAAATCCACTTCCACTACAAAACTGGCTTTCAATTTGTGAATTTTTTATGTACTCTAAGAAAGATCCAGATAGGAGAAAGGTTAAAATGTCAAGGCTATGGCTCTAGATGGCAAATTATACCAGTAGTTTAGATCATAGAGGGACTCAGGGAGAGTAACAATATCTGGCTGACTTTTATCTAAAGCCTGAAATTAATTATTAATTGCAAAGCCTGACCCAAATCTATTGAGGGTAGGGTTGAGTCCAGGCTTCAAAGGAGGCCATTATAGTGCTCAAAAAAATCAAGAGAAAAGGACCAGAGCTTCACCAAGGGAAATGATGAAAGGACCAGCGAGATTTATGTATCTATTGGAGAAGAAAAATTACAGGAATTTAGACAAGAAGTTAAGGATTTATTCAGAGGAACAGATGGAAATGCAAACACTTTAATTCTGTAGTCAAACAAAACCTAAGGAAAGAAAAGGAATACTGTTTATTTTCTAATTAGCTATAATGAATTAGAAATGTGTTTTGTCATTTGTAAAATAAGTATCATTATTGATATGCTATTTAAATAAATTAGACAAAGGAGATTGTGGGTTGGAATGAAGATCTCCTTAGATGGAAGCTAAAAAAGCAATGAAAACTATTTTGACAGTGAAGAATGCCTTTTTAGATTTCTCTTGTCTCCAGATCCCTAAGTTTTCTTTCTCAAAACATGAATGTTAAAGGTAGTTGTTAATTCAGTGACCAATTTTAACAAATGCATGAGTAACACCGTAACCTGCAGCCATTGCACTGCTGTGAGGATTGATGCTTCACAGAGGTTGGATGTGAATTCTGTCTGTGAAAAACTTGCATAAAGGGGTGGGGATATAGTTCAACTCCTAGTAAGGCTTTCCCACATAAAAGAAAACTTCCAGTGATTTTTTTTTCATATGCAAAGCATATAAATAACATAAAATCCAACAGGAATAAAAGGGTACAAACTATAAACTAAATCTCTCTTTTTCAGACCATGTTTTTAATGTCTATTTGTTTTTTTCTCAAAATTAAAAATTCTTTTATTTTTGGGTTGGCTTCAAGAGTAGCGTTAGGAGTAATTTCTTGTGTCTGTACCAAGAAAAAAATGTGCCTGATATATGGTGTTATTAGAGTCACTTTCTATTTCAATTTGTATACTCTTAAGTTACTTTCCTGCCTCCCAACATTTTGAGATCTATGTTCGTGGCAAAATCCTACCACCTAGTGGAAAAGCTCTTTACTGTTTACTCTAAGTGCAGTTTAGAATTCAGAATACATTAACCGTTAGCCAAATGGCAATCAATTTTAAAATTTACTTTTAAAGGAATAAACTGTTAAAGGTCCCTCAGAAAAATTTTTATAAATTGTAGCCCCAAAGACTCTACAATGTTACCATTCTGGATAGGGCAGTGGTTACCATGAGCTGTAGTGATATCTACTTGCATTTTGGTAATTTTTCTATTTTTTTGTGTTTATTTAGTTTGATAATATCAATATCAGGCACAAGTGGGTGACATCAGCCATAATTATAACCTGCTTATGTTAAGCATAATAATTTCATATCCATATCAGTCTATGGAAGTATTCAAACTGAGAAAGGACTATTTTTTTCAAGTCTGGGAAACAGATTGTCATGTTTTCAGAGGGTCTTGAGGTTGTATTTTTGCAGTGATTAAACAGTAATTCTATATTCACTCATAGATATGGATTTCTCAACACTTTATTTAGTTTGACTACCTCATTCCAGGCAATAATCTTGAAGGCACAAAATGTATATCAGAAATTGTGGACTGAAGATCTGACTAAGGCAAGGAGAGAAGCAGGGGGAATTCGGGAAGTCAAAAATCATAATAAAGTCAAATACATAAATATAATTACTAACCAAACTGGCAAATAACTGTATTGAAACTATACCTAGGAAACTAGTACTGAGTTGATGCAGAAAAGTTTGAAAGGAGGAAGTATCAATAAAATTGTATGAGTGGAGTCAATAATGAAAAGGGACTGTGAATGTAATTTGAACATAGCAGTAGTTAGTTATTTGGGTTTTCTGAGATCAAGGTAGCCAGGCACTACCTGTGTATCGGTTGCTCACAGATAATCACCCTCCATTTAAAGCATTTTTTTTGCTCAGGGACAAATGTAAATTGGAAGGAATCCAAAGAAATTAAAACAACCAGAGAAAGACAGATTTTTTTAAAAAGACAGGCTAAATGAGTTAAAGATGGAAAGTCTGAATGAGAATGAGAAGACAGAATTAAATCCCAAGAAAACCTAATGCAAAGATTTTGAAGTCTTAGGAAAATACAAACAAACTAACAAATCATGCAAGGGCAATGTGAGCTTCAGGGAACGCCGTCCAGCTTTATGGAGGAGAATTTGCCGGCGGGGTACTTCTTTTTCTAAACCTCGTGTCAGGAACGGACTCAGCGCTACAAAAAATGTCAGGAGCGCAGAGATTTTCTAGTCTGCAGTGGTGTTTTAGTCTCGTCCAGGGCAGTTTCATGGCAGGCAAGCTCAGCGCCAGAATCCGTGCTTGGACCACGTTCTTCTCTACTCTCTTGAAATTCTCAATCACTTGTAAACTAAGGGCCTGAAGTTTTGCTTTGCACTGGGCCCTACAAATGTTGTAGATGATCTTGTCCTAAACTCAGATTGCTCAGAAATTTTTGCTGCTACTGACAAAAAGGTGTTTTTTTTTTTTCTTCCTTATAGAAAAACCTGAAAAGTGAGAGTAGAACAAAGACAATGTGTTTACCGACTTTCTCTCCAAGACTTTTTTTCCCTCTCACCAAGCCACTGAGCTTTCCTTAGTCATTCTACCTCATAGCAGCCCCAGGACTAGGAGCCTGTGCTTTCACAGCATCGGTGGCCTCATCAGAGTCCATGAGCAATGGACTCGTCCACGAAGCTCACTGTAGGTTAATGAAGTCTTTTTATGGGCAACTGGCATCTCTACTCTTCCCAGAGTAAATCATATACGTATATAGCCACAATCCACCTTTGATGAGTAAAGAGGTGCATTAATAAATAAAACAGAAGACTTCCAAAAGTTGAGAGAACTACAGCTTTTTTATTCTCAAATTTTTAATTTTAGGAAATTTCCAGAATTTTAGGAAACATCCATGTATATAAACACATCACTACTAGTTACTGTTCCTTTACTCATCTGTTTAAAAGAGCTCTTCTCTACCAGACACTGCTTCGGAAGAACTCAGGGATAAGAATAATTATGGTTTCTACTCTCACGGTGGTGTTGGTTCAATGCAGGAGTGACTGTGACCTCAGAGCTTTACCAAATGCTTCATAAACATATTATCTCTTTTTAACAATGCCATGAGATCAGTGATTACCATAGTCATTTTTGGAAAGAAGAGAAGGTGGAGAGAGGTTAAGTTTCCTTCAAAGGCCACACGGTATCAAAAAGAAGCAGAACTAAGTTTCTAACATAGTTCTCCTAGTTCCAAAATTTACCTGGCATCTAAGATGAGAGTATTAGGGTGTCTCCTGGAGGGGGCAGACTAAAATTATATTGGAACATCAGTTTAAGAAGCCTGGATACCTCTGGGAAAGAGATTGAAAAGAGTTTGGAATAATTGGATATGGTCCCTCAGCCATTCATCTCATGCAGGGCTAGTTTGCTAAATATATAAAGAGTACCAAAAATAACAACCATAAAATAAGTAATCCAAAATTTAAAAGTGGTCAAGTTATATAAATAAACAGTTCTCAGAAGAAACATAAATATATAAAGAGAAGCTGAATAGCACTATTCATTAGGGAAATGCAAATAAAATACCACTATGAAACTTGCATGTGTAAATACTGTATTGTCTCCCTAGTATAAGAAACTGAAAGAGTAAATAAGATCCAAAAGGTACAATAGACACTGTGAAAGTGAAAGGGGAAAAAAACTTCTCAAAAGGAAAGAGCAATTGGAATGGGGGAAAGGAGAAAAGTAGGAAGGGAAAAAATACATACACATATACAAGATAGCTAAGATAAATGTACTACTCATTCTTTTAGTAAATTGAAAGGAATAGTTAACATTTACATTGTTTGATCAATTTTGCATGTCTGTATCTGGTAATCTGTGTGACTATTTTGAAGACAACAATATGCAATAATATAATAACTATGGTTAATTTACTATCATTTGTTTTGAAATTCTGTATCATTTTATTGTTTTTAATTTTCTTTGAGATAAAAAAACACAGAAATACCACCTTATGATAGTTGGAATGGCTATTAAAAAGTAGCAAATGCTACCTAAGATATGGAGAAAATGTGGACCTTTTAATATACTTTTGATGAGAATGTGAGTTAGTAGATTTACTATAACAAACAGTATGGAGATTCAAACCAATAAAAGGAGAAAAAGCTAAAATAGGTCCAGCCATTGCACTCCTGAGAATATACACAGAGTAAATGAAGATACCATACAAAAGAGCACTTATAATCCCATGTTTATTGTGGCACTAATCACAATAGTTAAGATCAGGAATCTGCCTAGGAGCCCATAAACAGATGAATGGATAAAGAAAATATGGTTTCTATAAACAGTATAGAATTGTTCAGCTGTAAAGAAGAGTGAAAGTGTCCTTTTGAAAATTACATATATAAAATTAGACTTCTACAGTACATGAATTCTACACAAACACGCATCTTTGCCTGCACTGAAATAAATCAATTGGCGGCTTAGTTGAATGACTAAAAGCCTGTTATGGCATTGTTACATCATAATTTTCACTTTACAAGAGAAAAAAATTGAAAGACTACAGCAATATATAAAGTTATGAGATATATAGTTGAGAAATTAGGGAAATAATATTATCACTAGCCAATGATGATTTTAGTGAAGCTGTATTTTGTACAAGATGTTTCATTGAAAATAAAAGAATAGCTTAATCTACATTCAACACCCACATTTACTTATTTATGAAGTTGTATTTATACCTCAAAGACTAGTTTATATGTCTCCTCTAAATCAAAGTATTTTAAAATATTCCTATCAGTATTTATCTTTTTATATTTCTGAATATAATAATGGAACTTGAAGCTACATTTTGCCTTATATTTTGCAATTATCAAAAAGTTTGTCATTAATTAGAATATAAAATCATTGAAATAAGGATTTCTACAAACCTTATGTATGAGTCTGCATATTTGGGTTCAGCTATGTAAAATTACTGTTATTGAACCTCCAAAAAATACAAATTTTATACATTTTAGCCATAATAGGAATAATGCTGGGTATTTAGCTCAGCAGCATAAGCATCTGTCTGGCAAGCACAAGGTCATGAGTTTGATCCCTGGTACCAAAAAAAAAGAATTTCATAATAGGAATAACTATGCTTTACTGCTGTGGTTTGTTTAAATGTCCCCCCAAAGCCTCATGTGATCATGGGAGTTGGGCTTTTCTAGGACAGCTGAGTCTAGCATTGTTGTCTAGCACTGGGATTGGTGGCATGAGTGCTGCACTGGGCCAGGGGCAGGTAACTGGCATACGATATAGGGGAAGGAGGTGTGCTTTTCCCTTTTTACCCTGTTCAGTCTTGTTGCTTGTAGCCAGCATGAATTGTTGCCCCTTAGCCACGCCACCCTGCCTTGGAGCCAGCTGAATATAGACTGAAACCTCTGAAAACTGTAAGATAAATAAACCTTTCCTTCCTTCATTTTGGGTGCCAAGTATCTTGTCCCAGCAATAAGAGAAAATTAACCAACAGAATTTGATACTGGTGAAGTGGGGTCATTGCTATGACTATAACTGACCATGTGGTTCAAGAGTCTTTGGGAATGGCTTGTGGGAAGAGTTTGGAAAGGTTTGGAGATGTCACCTGAAACACAGAGCTGGAACAGCTTAAGCTGTTCTGTACGGGAGATTCTGATCAGAGCTCAGAAGACCAGAAAACCAGTAAAGACCAGATTCTGGAGGTTTCTGCTAGGAAGGACTGCATTGATTGTTGGATTCCAAATGATATGTGTTATGGCTTGGCAGAAACTTTGTATTTTGCTCATGTCCAGAGACTTTGCCTGAGACTGAGATTAAGAGTGGTGGATTAATTAATCTGGCAGAAGAAATTTCTAGGCAGTCAAACATTGTGGTGGCATGGCTATTGTTGGAAGCATTTAGCCAGGTTTATGTTGCAAATCAAGAGCAAGGATCCCAGCAGGGTGATTTAAAATATTGTGAATTTGGCCGGAAAGGAAGCTCCATTAAAGCTGTGGACTGTAAAGATAGAGCTATCAATTGCTAAGAAGGAACAGAGAAATAAGAAAGGTGGCCTAGGGAGGTGGTGTGTCTCCACACTTTGCAGCCTCAAAACTGCAAAATTGAAAGATTTTGGTTTGAGGAGAAAGTTATAGAGCACCATGTTCCAGAATGACAGTGGAGGCCACATGAGGTTCCAAAATGGTGGCAGCTGCACTAAGTTCCACAATGGTGGCAACATTGAGAATTTGTTCCTCTCAATCAGGTTTGGAGTGTTCAGTGATCCAGGCAATCACACCCTATGGCCAAGAGAGAGGAAAGCCTGGATACTGCTTCAGCTGGCAGTGGACTTTGGTGATGCTGGTTTTAGATGTATACAGAATGCAAGAGTTCTGAGGTTAAAAAAGCTTCCACTTCAATTTCAAAAGGCCTGGAAGGCCAGGCAGTGTGCCCCTGAGAGGGCAATGTGTGAAGCTGTGAGTGTGAAGTCAAAGGTGCGATGAAGAGCCCAAAAGTTTGGAAAAGTCAGGAGTGTTGATCATCTAAGGAAAGCTACAAGGATTGAGCAGAGCAGGCCTAAGAGAGAAGCTGTGGGAGCTACAACCACCAAAGGTGCTGTGGAGGTGGAGTCACCCAAGCACTTTGAAGCTCACAATTTGCCACAGATTGCGTCAGACGCTGGCCATGCAACTGCAGGACTTAACATTAGCCTTGCTGGATTTTGAAATTTCTTTGGTCCCATTCCTTTGTATCCTCCTGTTTGTACCCTGTGGAATGGTAATGCTTATCTTATGCCATTAAATGTTGGAAGTGTTTAACTTTCTTCTCATTTGTATAGAGGCTCACAGCTAAGAGTTTGCCTTAGATTTCAGAAGAGACTTGGGACTTGGACTTTTCAGCAATGCTGAAGCCGCAAGGACTTTGGCAACTCTTAGAGATGGACTAAATATCTTTTGCATAAGGGATGTACATGAGTCGTTGGGAGTCTAGGGGTGGAATGTTGTGGTTTGTTTAAATGTCTCCCAAAGCATCATGCAGTCATGGGAAGTGGGCCTTTCTAGGGCAGCTGAGTCTAGCATTTGTGATTGGTTCATTGTCTAGTACTGGGATTGGCAGTGTGAGCACTGCACTTGGCAAGGGCAGGTAACCAGCATATAATATAAAGGAGGGAAGGAAGAGTACTTTTGCCTTTTTACCCTGCTCACTCTTGTTGGTTGCAGCCACCATGTATTGTTGCTCCTTAGCCATACCACCTTGCCTTGGAGCCAGCTAAGTATGGACTGAAACCTCTGAAAACTGTAAGCTAAATAAAACTTTCCTTCCTTCATTTTGGGCACCAAGTATTTTGTCCCAGCAATAAGAGAAAAGTAACCAACGCATTTACCAAATTTTGAAATTTTCAGGTATTTCTGCTTTTGAAATGCTAAGTGCCCAGACATCTAATCATATTTTTTAAAACTTCACTATAATAGGATCAACAGTAAACAAACTTCATTTGACTTTTTTTCCCTCAATTATTTTCTACTGGAAAATAGCAAAATATTTTTAACTGATTTTATAACTTGCTAATTAAAAATGAACATATGTTTTTGATTACTAAATGTGTATAGATTTAAGCTTCATTTGCTTGTATATCTGAATTTAATTCTGTGACATTAAATGTTTTGGGAGGTAAACACACAAATACATATTCCTGATATCTAAATGTTGCCAATATAAGAAATGATCATTGTAAAACAGAAGAGCACAGTGAACTCCCTAGACTGTAAGTTTATGTACATTCTTAAATTTGTACAGAAAGATAGTCAATACTATTTCTCAGTAGGGTTTCCTTTTTCTTGAAATACTGTTGTGAGTTCTCATTTGCTATATGAATACAAATAAATTTCTTATCTCATAAGTTAATTTATCTCATATAACATGTACAATAAAATACATAGATTCCAAAGAGCTAGTTAATTGAAAAACTACAAGAGTTCAAAATAAAAAGAAAAACAGGAGTGTTCAGTAGAAAATTGGTAACTTTGTTCGCCACTTGAAACACAGGTTTTTGTAAAAACTTCTAGAAAATAAATGTCAACAAATCTTTTCTGCAAGAA
>RJWT010052343.1:0-10577 GCA_004365215.1 Cuniculus paca | reverse complement strand
CTCAGTACATGAAAGCAGTCACTTACCTCTCTCGTAAGTGTCCCCTTGCTTATCTAGCTTGAGCTATTCATTAGTTTATTTTGTGTTCCTTCCCCTCCCTTAATATCTGAAATTTTTGACAATTTTCTCTGAGTTTCCTGGCATTTGGGTCTCTCAAGGTGGCAGGGGGTCTAGTTTACTGTCTGTTAATTTTAGCTGTTCTCCGCTGGAAATGCCATCACAACTAGAGTAACCAGAGAGAATGGGAGGAGATGCAGCCTGCTAAGTGGCCCCATGGGGTGGCTCTAGCAGCAAACATCAAAATAAACAAACAGCGTCCCTAAACAGGCTTGGGCTTCAGGAGTTTTAAAAATTTGGACATTTCCCTATTAATAACATATCCGTTAAACTCTAATGTGACAGCTCTCAAAAAAGTCTTCTAAGAAAACCATTTCAAACCCAAAATCATTCATTTTGCCTACAAATCCTCAAGGCCATGCACTCCCTAACAGATAATTTGGGCCACAGTTTTCAAGGGTACATGTAATAGCAAACACAAATAAATTATCTCTTATTATCTCCTGCTTCCAATGTTTCTTTATGTACCAAAACCTTTATGGAATCTTAACGGTTTAAGAATTTTAATGATTTAAAGTAGTGACCTGGTTAGTTGCTGTCAGAAGTAATATCCAAATATTTAATAGGTGTATTTTGCCTTTTGTTTCAAGGACTCTCAAACCTAAACCTTGCCTAAGAAAAGGAGTTAAACCTTTTAAATATAAAACCAATGAGCTACAAATCTTTATTGCTAGCCTCACTGTGATATTATAGTGAAATTTTCATAGTGCAGGTGTAACATTTAGATTTTAGATCATTAAGACAATTACTAATTTCTCTTTATCTGAGCCATTATGTTCAGAGGCAAATGATACATCTTATTTTACTGCTTGATTAATATCAGGCTGTGGAAAAACATAAGGATATTTTCAGAGAAGAATTATTAAATAGCTAAGCCACATATTTAATTTAATGGCAAAAAAAATTAATGGCAAAGTCAGGAAAATTAAGTATGTTAACCTTGAGACCAAAGTATACCCCAAATATTTGGAAAAATAAAGGAGCAAAACATTTAAAATATATATAGATGGTAAAGAAAATCACTTTAAAAAGTTACACTATATCTCCAGAAGCCAGAATTCAGGAAACGTGTAAGCAGAAGGAAACATAAGATGCTTTGTAGGCTATTCTCATATCTCTCCTCTTTCTTGCCTGGCTGATATTTTCTACAAAACACATTGAGTTCAACCTTGAAATAATATATGCATACTTACCTATACATTTCTATCCCTATAAACAGCCATAGAGCTTTATCAATTTATTTATCCGTGTGCATGTTTATTGCAGCTTATGTAGGACTAGATAAACTCATTTTTCCTGCCAATGATTTTCTAAAGAACAATTCTCTCAAATAATATTTTCACTACATCATAAGAATAAAATAAGTTTAATCATTTACATATTTATAGTGACACTTTGTTTATCATTCTAGGAGTTGTTTCATCATAAAAAAAGTTTCAATGCTTCATGTAACCTGGAATGGGTAAGTGTCTATCTACACTTGAGTAAAATAATAACCAAGATAAGAGAAAATGTATAAAAGATAAACTCTGAAGCAGTGAGACCTCTTCGAGAAATAAACTATTACCCCTGCTCAATTATTTGCGTGCCACCATGGATTTTTATGAGAGATTCCCAGTTTGGGAAAACATACTGAGTAGTTTATGCTCATCAAAGAGCTCATCATTGACATAAACCTGTTGTATTTAAATCTGAATTACTAACATTTGAGTTTTTCAGTATGAAGCAGGAAAAGATTGAAAAGCGATGGTTTCTAATGTCTGTCTAAATTATCATTTCCATAGACATAGCCTTTATCATTTCTTCTCCATACTTGAAAAACAAAAACTAGCAAAGGTAACCCCAATGCATATTTTTCTTCTGCTTGTTGTACATTTCACAGTCATGGAATGAATCAGCTTTGCTAAACGTACTCATTAGTGCCCAATTTGTTTCTCTTCGTCTCTTTGAAGAAACCTTGCAAGCAGTTGGAACACTTAGTTTATTTTGATTCCACAGTGGAAAATTGTATTCACATAAGTAACAGCAATAAATCATTATTTCTCAGATGACCAATATCAGCAGGAATCTCATATACTTCTCTGCTGGAGTTGATTTCCAAATTCATTGAATAATTATTGGTGCTGCTTTTCATAAGTGAAAAACATTTTTTTGCCTTCTATTCCAGTTAAATTTTAAATGTTACCTTTCTCCCTCATTTCCTCCACACTTCTGAGAATTATTCGTAAAGTTAGAGGAAACGTCAAACTTCATATTCAGCAAATGTCAAGGTGGTTAGATGGAGTATGATTCGTGACAGCTCCCTCTACGTCTCCCAAAATTTAGACTTTCATATGAAGAGCCTCAGGACAAAGATCGATTCTCGTGCTAATGTCAATAAGTGAAAAATAAATAAAAATGAATACCCTAATGTTTTAAGGGAAATCAGAGGATTTATTAGAGTGCTTTAAAATGCAACACTTAGAGTATTAAATTTGTTTTCTTTTGCCCTCCCAAGAGTAAACAACACACTGTTGTTTCCTATCCCAAACTATTAATTGTATTTTGATAATAAACACTGAATGTATTTTCAATAATACACATATGATTTCTGTATTTTCCCAGCTCTATGAAATATATTAATAGCAAGTAACTCATACTTTGTCCTGAAATTGAATTTGTTAGATATCGATTGGTTTCAAGTCAATTTTAATATAGATTAAATATTATGGTCCTGTGCCAGGAATTTTGAGTCATTACTCAGTAGAGATACTTTAAACAACATTTTAAATGTGTCAATGACTTCTATGCACAGTGTATTCTATTAGGTGCTCTGTGACAGGGACAGCAATGAGACAAGACTTTAAAGTAAACCTCGCAGCTTAGACTTGAGGAGGGTAATGGTAGAGAGCTGAAATACAGACTGAGACTTACTTAGATTGTTAGTGTTTATGGTATTTCCCTTTCAAGGTTCTTTCTCTTCTTTTATGACTTTGGTTGATTTTTTTTGTTTGAGCATCTAATTGTCAGCTAAGTTGAAGCAATTTAATGAGTGTATTTTAATTTATTTTTCCCTTGCTTTACATCCTGATCCTAATTAATACCTGAACTTATAGGGATTCAGCATTGTACTGTTGATATCTTCCTGGCAGATATATACTCTTTTTATTCATTTCCACATCTATCTTTGTCTCCTAAAGTGAAAATATAATTTGAATGTTAACAATTTAAAAATGACAATTTAATATTTTGGTATAAATACCATAATTGCCTATTATGATTTTACCTTCTATTTTTAAAAATTTTATCTTTAAATTGATATATTTGAAAAAGCACAATTTAATATGAATTATTCTACTATCCATGGGTAACTGAAGTTTCTGTTTTAAATAAAAAGATGTAACTACAAAGTTATCAATGTCATAAAAATGCTTTGAATTATTTTGCCTTGGAATGCCTTTATCTTTTTATTTAAAACATTTTAATTGGAACATGAGTTTTAATTAACATGATGGGCAGCCTACCTTTCAGATATTCTAAAATATCTTAATATAAACTGCTATTAAGTAGGACCATATTTGGAATTATATTAATGCATTAAGATAATCAAACAATTTAATAATACACGAAAGCATTTTTAAAATACAGAATATAATTTTTTCATTAGTGTCTCATTCTCAAATTATCCCCATGCCAGATTGTTTTTAGAAAGCAGTTATATCATATTTCAAGCAATCTCAAAAATGAATTCCAGTTCAATTCTTGAACTTCTGAACTTCATAGAAGAATTATAAAAATATCTTTAAACATTAATAAAACTGTAACACAGTACATCTTATCCCTGAGCATTTCCCAAGTTTAGTATTATGACTGCTCTAGAAAAACTTGACAAAACACTAAATTCCTAAGTCCATATCAATAAAGTAGCTGAATTTTATATTAGAATATAAAGTTAGAATATTAGAATATACTTCAATATATTATGATTCGTTTACAATATCTACTCACATACAAAGATCATGTTATATGGTCAATTCAAGTTTGTAAGTTTCTTAGACCATATGAAAAAAATATTGATGAATTTGAAGATAGAGTTGAATATGTTACATGTCCTCTCTGCCTCCTTGTCTCTATGGAGATCTGGTTATCTTTGAAGAAGAGGAAAACAAAGTTATCTCTTATTCCTGATGAAATCATGTAAGCTCATGACCTTCAGCATATGTGATTAGGAGCTATAAAATCATAGAATGCCTGTCAACTGAAAATGAGAAGACTTGGAAGGAACATGGTTTACTTTGCAGATTCTCAACCTTTAATTGTGTCTAAGAAACACCATTGTCTATAAATTATTGCTTTATCTTTGAATGGCTGATTCAGCAGCTATAAACAGCACCTGATCCAATGGTGAAAATTCTTGAATTGTATCTTTTCTTATTGTGATATTAGGAGTTTAAACTTTCTGTGCTGAGTTCTTGCTCTGGAAACTGAAATGATAATACCAATTCCCTGGAGTTTGATGCATGAATTAGTAATGCAGTATATAAAAACACATATGTAGCAACTTCTCCACATGTGAAAATATTATTTATAACATCATTCTTCATCCTGTTGCTATTCTCAATTTCTTAGACTGTCACAAAGAATTCAGAGCCTTTTATGGTTTCACCACTGTATCTGATGGCCAAGAAGCATTCAATATATTTTTCTTGAAAAGCACTAAGTTCTAAATCATTATCAAGGATATATTTTAAAAGAGAACTTTTTTTTGTAATCTGTTTTTTGCCATTTCCAATTTAGTTAAAGTTATAAAGGCATTATATGATTTTACTTATTCCTCCGACCATCTCTTATAGTTGGAAAATTGTCCTGTTGTGTATGGAAGCTCTAACCTTTCCCCAATTACTGCAGTCTAATGTTTTCAGACATAATTTATTTGCAGCAAATAGATTTTATTTAAAAATCATCTACCCAGCCTTTTATGTATTATAACCAGATCCCGTTTTAATGAGATAACTATAGATAACAGTCATAATTTCATGTCTCTTACATAATATATTGAGATCATTCCACTTACAGCAATTTAATGAAAATAAATGATTTTTTGTTATTAAATAGAATTTTCATAAAACAATGAGTTTCCTGAGCTAAAAGCTTTGTGCTAAGTGAAATATAGATGTAGGACAATGTTTCTAATGAAGAGATGTCAAATACTGCACGTTATTGGAAATGACTTCCCAAATCCCTGCGTTGAAAAGGATTATAAAGCGTCTTCCAGACTTAGAAACAAAGGTCACCACACTGATGATGAATACTGTCATAGGATATGGTGGTCTTGAGCACATGTTCATTATTTCTGTCCAAAAGGTATGTGTATACAATGTCTATGATTACTGGGAAATGGAAAAGAAGTATCTAGAATATTTTCCTCAGTAAGCAATTACTGTTGAACTCCCTAACAATAAAAACCTCTGTGTAACATCAACTCTAGACAACCTTTTTACTTCTTTTAATTTTTTTAAGCATCTACTACTTTCCCCACTCTTTCATACTCCCTTCTTTCCCTTCTTTTACACAGCCTTTGAGTCTCCTTATGTTTTTCTTTTCCCTCTACATCTTTAATCGTTTCTTATTTCAACTTTTGAGTATCAACAGTGTCATTAGATATTAAGCTAAGAACTCAAGAAAGTCAACAGTCTCCGGCAAATTAGAACAACAGCATCGTTTGATTGTTTCTAATCAGTCATTCATAATTAGTCCTGATCACACAGCGAACTCCAGGTAGTTTTTCCGGACCAGAACATCAATGTCCCCGACTGCTCTGTGCTGACCCCCTTCCCCACTTCCAGCAAGCTAATGACCCAGAAGGCATTGGTTGTGCACATCACCCCTACAGGTAACAGAGAGCTGACTGCTTTGAAAATGCTTGCAGGCTTACCCATCTGTAGCAGCCTTTAGGACCACTCCCAGTCATGGAGAGTTAATTGCCTTTCGGGATCCCTGCGTATTAATCTAACATTTACCTCAATATTAGCTCTTTTCCAAGGCCTACTGAAGGCAGCTTTTGTCATAACACTGACCATATGCTGAAAAGTAATTTTTATTCCAGTTGTCGGGGAGGTAAAATAATTTTCTAAGCAAATGTAGCACGAGCTGCTGACGGTTACCTGTCTCTACATTAACCAAAACTGATAATCATTTTCTATCTTTTGAATTCCCTCCTCTCTTCATTTTTCAAATAAACTCGCTATATAAGACTATTGATAGATGCTTTTGGAAGTCACTCATCAGGTATCTTGCATAATGTATCAGCATGTGCTTCATTAAATGTGAATCGGGTTTGTTCAGCTGTTTTTCTGCTTTTCTATCAACCTGACCCCAGAAATCCCCTTTTATCATATTCTAATGAGGAAAATCAATTTCAGAGTAATTTTATTCTCAACTGGATCTGTAGAAAAGTTGCTTGTAGTGGTGCATAGTCTCATGACATGGTTGTAACCTTCCTCTTGGGTAGAAATGAGAGGGAAGAACATGAGCTCCATATTTCGTATGTTATACTGTGGAAGGATGTTGAGAAGCTTCTTTTTTTCCTAACGAACAGTTTCTTTTCCACTTTTTCTTTCTTCAAAATAATTTTTACTTTCCCTTTCTAGAACTGAGTATCTGAGCCTCTCATGATGGTGGGTAAGCAGAGCAGGGCAGTCAGTGTATTTGCTCTGGAAGGATGTGGCAGCTACAGCGAGGTGAGGGTCATAGTCGGTGCATTCCTTGCTGAGTTTTTCTAGAATCTAATGCCTTCCCTAATGCCTTCCCTGCCACTTACCTCATATGTGCCTTGGGATGAATCTCTTAATAAGTCTCAAATTTCCCTTTAAAATTTTGGTTATATAAAAAAAGAAAAGAAAAATGAGTTCTTCTTTTAAAAATTGGAATATTGTGAACTTTCTCCACTCTGAAAAATCTACATATACAAACCCAAGCCACTTCTTCAATTTTTTGCCAGTAATCTTTTTTCTAAATTCATGTCATTCTTTGACTTGCTTTTACATCAGATTGTATATTCTGAGATCTGGCTTTGTCATAAGGATACACAACTAGTCTTCATTACTTGTAGCTATTAACAGCTTTATATGAACAAATTCTATTTTATTTAACCATTTACTGTTAATGAATGCTCAATTATTTGTACATTTCTGGACTATACAAAATGCTGTGAATACTGTTACATACATGTGAAAGGGTCACTTTTATAATTAGAAATAGATTTATTCTGTTGCAATGCTATAGAAATTAATTTCAATGTGTATTGCCTAATTACCTTCAAAATAGCTATATCATTCAGCTTTCCACCAGCAGCAGAGAAACTGTTCATTTCTCCACAATCTTATCAGCACTTGATATTCATAAGGAATTTTGCAATTTTATTAGAAAAAATTGTATCCTTCAACTAGAAACTTCACTACCATTTTAATTTAAATCTACTGGCTAAGAAAGTTAACTTCTAATATTGTAGGAGATTCAAATATATTGGAGATTTAAGAATTATCAAGCATTTTTCAAAACTAACATTTGTCTGTATTGGAATTATTAGACAGGTTTTGTGTAATATAGTCACAAGAAAAAAAATGCATAATGTGTTCACATGTTCAGTGAGATGATTCACCCCTAACCCCTACAGCAAAAGATCTGCTGTCTATGTGAGCATTGCTGTAGAATTTATCATGGGTCACTTACCAAGACGATGGAACCCTGCCCCAATTATTCAGGTGTCATTTCCCTGGAGCTGCTTAATTTGCTTATACAGGAATGAGTGGTTAAACATTATCCTTTATGAGCAAAAAAGTGAAGTTGTTGCGTGTACAGAAGTTTGCAAATGCACAAAAGGTCACACTGATTGATGGTCATTGAAAATTGACCGTTTGTGTCAAGAAGGAGAGGATGATAAGTTTTATTATTCTGTGAGAGAGTCCTCCAAGTGGTATGGACATCTCAATAGCACAACATTTTGTCCCTCTGTTCTATCCTTTGAAATAATAAGTCACGAAACACAAGAAAGTGAGTCTCCACGCAGTGGTGGGTGGCATCCACAGAGATTTAGTGATGTGGGACTAGCTATGGTTGATAAATTAGAGCCTAATGCTTCATCCAGGATAACACTTGGTTTTGGAAATAAAATTCTGACATAACTACAAGGAAATGATTTTAGTTTATGTGTAACCAATTGTTGCCTTTCCTACAAAGGCAGCTTTGAGAAATTACAGCCAAAATTGTCTAGTATAAATACTATAATTGTTATTATCAGGTTCTGTACTTGAAAAGGTCACTGGTCCCTGGTCTCTTTTATATGTAACCAACCCTAGACTTCATTTTGAGAGTTCGATAACTAGTTTGCAAATAAGATATCCTGGTTTCATTTCTTTAAAATATTTAAAGAACCTTTAATAATTTTCTTAGTATATGGACTATGATGGTGAGAAGCTTATAATGAAATTCCAGGTTTAGAAAATATTTTTGTTTATCCTAAAAGAGCTTAGGGTTATAGTAAAGTATTTGTGGAAAATATTTTACTTCATGGAAGCCACTAATGTAAATCGAGCCTTTTGTTTTCTGTGATTTTAATACATTATTGAGATAATCTCTCTCTTGAAAAAAAATGAGCTTCTTTTACACAGTAACTCTTTAACTTTTACAATAAAAAGACAGTTAAATTATGGTTTATGAATTTTTGTAGTGTTTAATTTAGTGGTAAGGAATCTGTCTTATGATTACTCAAAACATCTGTCTTTTTATGCTACTAAGGTAATTCATTAAGTTCAAAAAGACTTACTTAAAATAGAATTAAAATATTAGCATATTCATTGGCACATAAATGTTTAATAATTATATTTTATATTTCCTCAATTCATAGTGTCTGGTGTTGTGGTAGATAAGATATTCACAAGATATTTTCACTAACCCAAAAAAGAATTCCACCACACTCATTTTAACAGCATATGTTAGTGATAAAGGGAAACCACAACCCAGGACTCAAGATACATAATATTAAATTTATTTAATATTTTCACACATCAAGCATTCAGGAGAACTCTCAAAGCCATATATGTGTGAGTGGGCCCATTCAAATACTCACAATCCTTGAAACTGTCATATAAAAAATTTCACCAGTGATTTTCATATGTAACAAATAAGCTCTCAAAATAATGCATATTTTTGAGGATAAATAAACTTCTTTATAAAACTAATGAATTATCTAAGAAATAAAAAAAATCCTGTAAGCAAATATATAAAACAGAAATACACACACCTGCAGCAAATACAGGTTAAAAGAAGCATCTCTGCTTACATCTTTTGTACAGAAAGAACCTGCAGAAGTAGGTTACTGACCCGTAAGAAATAAAATCAGATTTCTTTTCCAAAAATTGTTGCAGTTCTCCAACTTTCACTAGTTCTTATGGTATTGCTTATAGTAATTTTATGCTGAGTATACATTAGTAAGAGTGTGTGCCACCCAGGTCATAGGAGGAAAGCCCTGGGTCTTTTCTAAGCCCTAGCCTCAATACCTTGGCACCAGGTACAAGCTCATTAAATGTTTACAATAAATGAGTATTTGGACAAATAATAAAGGAAAATATTTCACTAAACTATATTCCTAGAAAATAGCCACACATCTAGCACTCTGAAACCAAATTGTATATATTTTCATAATTGACATTCAGGTGAATGTAAGTTCAAAATATCTGTGCCTCAGTTGATCTCTTTCCATTTCCTAATTTAAAGTATAAGTAGATAATACAATTAAAAATGCACAGTCGTCTTCCTCATAAAATACAAGTATAAGCGAGTCTTCTGTTCATTCTGAAGACACTACATGTCAAATCTATTATATATGTTATAATACATTATTATATAATGCTTCAGGCTTTGTCCTACTCTGGCCAAGTAGAGAATAGATGAATAAAGTTGTCCTGCCCTCCATGAGCATCCTACCAGAAAAAGGGAAACAGAATATAAGTAATTTCAAAGCTGCCAAACCATTCTAGTCAAGACAAAGATAAGACGATGAGAACTCGGGAGAAAAACACTAAACGGTGTTTGAAAGGTGCCCTGTACATACACTTCCTCTATAACCCTTTAAGGTCATTCTTTCCATCCCTGTGTTACACATGAAAAGCCTGACAGGTTGAGCCACAAGCCCAGAGTCATGGAGCCAGGGTGTGGTAAAAGCAGAATTGAATTAACGCTTCAGAGTCCGCAGTCCATGGTTTTCCCACCTCCCATCCATTGCTTGATGGGTCTGGGAGGGGGTTGTCTAGGATGTCGCTTACTCCATGCTGTAGCCGCCCGAAGTGCACCTGTGTGGACACCACAAATGAAGCCGAAAGAAACAGGGAGAGGAGCTATTTTAAGACTCTTGAGCACAGTCGATTCCAACTGGCCTGGATTCCTCTTGGTGCTTATGGATGTGCTAATTACAGCAGCTAAAT
>RJWT010052342.1:0-10576 GCA_004365215.1 Cuniculus paca | reverse complement strand
ACATGGTACCCCTCTTCCTTCTCCTCCTCCTTATAATCACAGTTTTGCCTGTGCGTTCTTAGATTTTAATTTTTTTTGATGTTAATAAAAACAGGCGAATGGAGCTTTGTATTTGAGACAAGCAAGTATCATCTTTTGACAAAGTAGAATGTGAAAAGGAACGAGGACCCTCTGGGTGCCCGCAGCCAGGTGTGCCGTTGGTGGCTGTGGAAGTCTCAGGGGCCCGGCGAAGATGCACACCTGAAGCAGGCCTGCTCACCTCGAGAGGGTCTCTCCCACATGTTAGACCCAGTGGCTAGCACCTGCCTGTGACTGTCACCAAACAGAGCTCTTGCTTTCATAGAGGAGCCAGAAGAGCAGGAATTGGTAAAATTAGTCTAACTAGTTGGATGTGGAGGAGGGTGCATTTCCCCATGGCTTGAGCTGCTCTCTGGGGTCCTTCTGCCTCCGCATCTGTCCTTGGGCAAGTCCTCATGGCTGGGTCAGAGAGTTTTTGTCACGGGTTGTGATTTGTCATAAATGATGGTTCTTTCAATGGCCAGACAGTGTCTGTCACCGTAAATCCTGCCCATGTGTTCACTTCCCAGACACACACTTGCCTTCTCTTCACTGTCCGTCCTCCTTCCTGTGGAGCTAAGGGAAACCAAGAAAAGAGGGGACACAGTGGCAGGCTGGAGGGATGTGTGTGTTTGTGACAAAGTGACGGACTGGGCACAAATGGCGAGGGCTGCTGTGTGCAGTGTGCGTGTGAACAGAGCGGCTTGTCTTATCTATTGTGTGAGGACAGCATGAGAACTGGGATGACACCATGCAGCCACATGTAACTGTGCTGAACCCCTGTCTAGCCGTGTGTTGAGCAGACGAGGATTCCAGAATGTCCTTCTCTTCCTTCTGCATGTCTGCGGCCCGCTGTCTACACAGGGAGCGTTGGTGCTGCCTGGGGAGGTGCGTGGTGGGGCTTTCCTTCTCACACCTTATGGGGAACTGGGGGAACTGGGGTGGGGACATAGATGGCCACAACTACCACCCCATGCTCCGGAGAATCCCGGGTGAAGAGCAAACGGGGATGGTCTGAATGTTTTGTGTTTGTTCCTTTGAGACAAATTGCAAGACTCTGCTTTGAAGACAAAAGGATTAATGGGCCATGAAGAGCCATCATGGACATTAAATAGCTTTGACATTTCAAAAAGTAAATGCAAAGAAATCAGAAGCAGACTTGCAGCTTTGTTAGGATCCTGCTCTGAACACAGCGTGTACACAGACTTGCAAGCCCATCGAGAAGCTCGGGATTGTGTCACCTGCGACCAGAGTGCCACGTTGTACCCTGCTGCACTGTCCTCCTGGACCCCAGTGAGGTCAGTCCTGTTTCAGGCCAGGCTTCCAACAAGATTGGGGGGGGGGCACTCATCTGTCATTGATGAAGGAAAGTAGAGTTTTGATCTCAAAGATGACTGAGTGTTTTTCCCGTTGCATGTCCCTAGTTTGTGGAATATTGTTTGGAAGTTGCTTTCAAGAAGCAAGAAGGTGTCGAGTGGGAAGGGAAGCAGCACCCTTTCCCAGGCTGCCTGCTGCTCAGCGTGTCCCCACAGGTCCTCCAGTCCAGACCTGGTTTCCAGAAGGAGGCTCAGCTGGGGACCCGAGCCCCTCTGTCCTTACCACCTGCTGTCCCAGACTCCAAGACCAGGGCAGTAGAGACTGTGCTGTTCACTCGTGTTCTGGTTCATGAGCCCAGGGAAAGACCCTTCACTGAAAGGTACTTGTTTAGGGTTAGCTCTGGCCCAATCACTGTCTGTTATAATTAAAAGAATTTACTCGTGTGTCACACCCTGCTGAGACCTGGCCTGTGGGTCAGAACTCTGAAATGACCGGGAAGCCCCGCCTCGTGTGTGGTTCCCCGTGCACAGGTGTGACAGAGACTATTGAAGTGGAAGGTGATGATGTCAGGGCAACCACTGGGCCGGCTAGCGTCTCTGTGGAGAAGCCAGTGGGGCTGGAGTGATGACACTTAGTGACCCCTCCTGTCTGCCTGGGAAAAACAGACATCCTTAGTGAGGGCCTGTGTAGTCCCCCAGAGTCAGAGTGCCCCGACCGATAGCCAGCAAGCATCGGGTTCTATACCCAGGAGGGTCCAATGCCAGCAACAACTGAAGTGCTCAGAAGGTAACCCTGACCCTCAGACGAGACCTTCCACCACTGACACCTGGACTCACCTGGCCATGGCTGGTGTGAGATGATCACTAGGTGTCTGTGTGGCTTGTTATGCAGAAGGCCATCAGCATTCAGAATCTGGTGACAGTGGGGACAGGCCAGGTGCTTGGCCCCTTCTCCACTAGGCCTGCACCTTTGCTACAGGCAAAGGTGCCCAGTTCAAGCTGCCAGGTTTCTAGTGACCCATGGACGACCCGATGCCCCCACCTCCTGGGTGTGATCTGTGTGAATGTGTGTGAGAGTGAGTGGGAGAGAAAAGCGCACTTGGATCTCATCCATTTCTCTTGTCCATTTCTTAAGGATGCAGCAAGATTTTCTGTTATTTGCAGCCAAAATACCAAATAGCTCCTTGATGTATTTTTAGTTTAACATAGGTGTTGCAGAGATAAAATCTTAAGTCTAAAAATAGATTTATATATTTCACATCCTAGTCTATGGGAAGACAGCACTTGGGGACATGAGCATCTCTGCCCTACTAACCACAACTCCAGCTGTCCACATGGGAGGCACTGTGCCACACAGAGGGAGTGGCACTGGTTTCTCCCACTGGTTCATCCACTGTCCAGATGTGAGAAAACTGAGCCTCTCTGGCCTGTTTCTCACCTGTCACGTGAGAGAGTCCCCCACCATTCTCCAGCTCTGTGGCCTGAGAGCAAATCTGGAACTCAACTACCAGGCAGGGCTTAGAAAACCTATGTTTTCCTACAGCAGCACAGGTCACCCTTGTCTCTGTTTTTCTCTACCTGGGTAGAGTAGGGAGGTGCTGGCTTCTTGGGAGCCACTAAACATTCAAACTGAGTGAGCCGGAGGCTGTCCTGTGCAGTCTGGTAAGAGATACAGGATTAGCAGACAGCACCTTGCTAGGGTTACATGGTGACCAGTGATGGCTGTTGGGACTCACTCCCTGCATAGCCCATGCATGGTGTTAATGATATTGGTGGCCCCATTAGTAGGTCCCCCAGCTCATAGGGCTGGTCACTATCAACATTTGTCTCTTGGACCCCTATGACCATGACAATGGGCTTTACAACAGAACACAGGTGGATCTGGTTGGAGTACTATCTCTTTTGCATATTAGCTACAGTGCCTTGACAAGTCTCACATCTTTGGTCTTGAATAATACCAACTATATGTCCCTTATGGCCCCATTGTGCGAATTTATGATTGTGAGAAGCCCCTACGGATCTCTGGATACGTAGTGCTCTCCAGCTGAAAGAACTTGATCCACAGTTGAAAGAATCACTGAGTTGAATGAATGAATTAGCTCACATCCAACGTTATAGAGGTTATTTAACTCCAGCATTGGATCTAATGGATTCATAAGTAGATCAATAGCTTAATGAATTGATCAATAGAGCAATAGTGTAAACATTGGGTTCAGTAGATTAACAGTTCGATGAATTCATCAATAGATAATTGTGCAATGGATCCATCAGATTAGTAGTTTGTAATGGAGTCCACAGATTAATTGTATAAAGAATTCATCAACAGGTAAGTGGTGTAATGGACTTACCAATAGATTAATGGTGTAAAGGATTCTTCAGTAGATAAGGGACTAACAATGAACTTCCTAGTAGATAGGTCCTGACCTGACTTCACACTTGGTGTCAACCTCCACAGACCAGGCTGTCCCAGCAGCCACCTTCCTCTCAAGGGCTGTACCACAGGAGAGACTCAGCTGTCCTCCCCCGTCCGTATCTGGGAAGTGACTTCTGAAGACTCTCCCACCACTGTCCCTGGACCTGCCATTCTTTAGGTCTCACCGCCTTAGCTCCAGCTCAGACTTCTGATGCCACTTAGCTGGTCTGTGCAGGAGCTCTTGGTTTTCTTTGCTCCTTCATTTCTCTTTCAGGAAACCCCTGTCTCTAAGTCAGCACTGAGATGTTGGGTCCTGTTCAGGGAGAGGGTGGCTCCTGTTACTGCTGTCATCTCAAACTTTTAGGCTGGATGGCCTAAAACCTTGAGTACAAAACCCACCTATCGAGGCAAAAGGACAGTGTCCCCTCAAAATCCACATTGCAGTCCTAAGCCCAGTTCCTCAAGCATGTGGCCTAACAGGTAACTGCTGATGTGGTTAGTTAAAATAAGGCCATTCTGGAGCAGGGAGAATCCTTACTCTCTCTGAATGACATGAAGAGAGAGACAGGACATGGGAAAAGATAGTTGTATGGCCATGGTTGGTTGGATTTGTGACGGACTGGCTTGTGTCCCTACAAGGATCAAAGGCTGACGCTCTCACTTGTAAGGTGATGGTAGCAGAAGTGGGGCCTCTCTCTGGAGGTGATTACGGTCGGATGGGGTCATCAGGGTAGAGCCCCATGATGGGATTGGTGCCCCTGTAAGGAGAAAAAAGAGCCAACAGGGCCCTGTGTCCCCTGCATGTGGAGGTCGCAGTGTGATGGTGGTCATCCCCAAGAGAAGGACCTTCCCCAGGAAGTAGGTCTTTGGCAACATGAGTTTGGACTTCTAGCCTCCAGGAATGTGAGCAATAAATGTCTGCTTAAGCTGGCCTGACTAAGTAAGGATTGGAGAGTGCAACCCCAGGACAAGGGGTCAGCCCAAGGTGGACCCCTGGAGACTGTGGATGTCAGGATGGGTCTGGAAGCTGAATGGTGAGGTGTATGATCAGGTGAGCCATTCCCAATGTAGGGACCGTGCCTAAGGGCTCAGGGACAGATCAACCCTTGCTTACCCATCCTGGGTTGGTAGCCTCAGAGTGAGGCCCTCCAGGAGTTGCCCTCGAGCCATGTGGAAATCTGTCTGCTTACCCACTTGACCTCAAGCAAGGGGTCTCCTGTGAACCTGCCAATGCTGAATTCACAAAGTCTCATACACCGCACAGCTTGTCAACAACAGCCATGCCCTTCTCAGAGTCCTGGGGCCTGAAATTTGGAGTCAGAGTGCCAGCAGAGCCACGGTCCCTCTCAAGGCACCCAAATAGGTCTATCTCAGCTCTTTGGCTTTCAAATCTCCTATTCTATGAGGACAGCAGTCACAGTGGGTTAGCGGCCACCCTCCTCACCTTATTGTGACTTGATTGCTTCTGTCAAGATCTCAACTCCAAATAAAGTCACATTCTCGGGTGCTGGGGGTTAGAGCTCACTCTGCACATGTTAGTCAAGAAGACACAATCTAGCCTTTCCATCCTCAGCTTCTGCTCTAGAAAGGTGTGCATTGAGTCTCTGCCTCGGAACTGTGCTAAGCATTTTGTGAGATAATCAGCCTAAAGTACTAGATTCTGTTCTCAACACAGGGATGTCAGCATCTCTCAGAGCTTGCTCCAGTGGCCTGTGTTGATCTGTGAGGAGTTCTGAGGCCACACACACACACACACACACTCCTACATAGGGATCTAAGTCTCAGGCCGCTGTCTGAGGACTTCCTGGTTGATCAAGCCCAGAGCAGAAATAGCTCTGCAGAAACTCTTTTAACCTTTTGTCTGTCAACTGGATGCTTGTCATTCAGGGGACTCCTGCCTAGGAAATTCCTGACAGTGCAATTATCATCACATTGTACAGTCATAGTCGTAAAAGCTTGATCACAGGCAGGACTTATATGTAAAGATAAACAGATTGTAGGGACTGAATGGATTCTTGCATTGAAATGGATATACTGCAAACAAGAATCTCTGGATGAATCTGAGGAAGGCGCAGAGATATCTTTTATAAGTGACATGTTTAAAGGACCTGCAGGCACAGCCTGGGGCCATGGACGTGGGAACGTTTCCTGGTGATTTTCCCAGTCCTGTTGATATCAGCCCTGATACTTGCCGTGACTAAAGCTCTGGGAGGTGAGCCACTGATGGAGCTGGAACAAGCCCAGCATATTGCTGAAACTAATTGACAGATGCTCCAAGGGCCGCTTCTGAGTGGATGGAATTCAGAATTGGAAGAGGTGAAGCTCAGGCTGACACATCTCAGTGTGCAGGGGTCAACACAATAGGTGGGTGTTTCGGAGCAGGCCGATGGCACACCTCCTTGGAGCCCCTCTGAGGATCGGCCAGGCAAAGCCTGAAATTCAGCAAGGCCATCTGATTCTGGTAGCCTTGGCAACTGAATGGGT
Source organism: Cuniculus paca (assembly GCA_004365215.1). NCBI lineage: Eukaryota > Metazoa > Chordata > Mammalia > Rodentia > Cuniculidae > Cuniculus > Cuniculus paca. The sequence goes on along the minus strand of RJWT010052342.1, from coordinate 4,306 downwards.
ACAGGTCCAAAGATTTCCACTGCCCTGTCAACAAACACTGCAGTCTTGTAAGAGGTAATCCAATGCCCAACTCAGGCAGACTCATCCTTCCCAGTGCGTGGGCTCTGTGTTCATCTGCTTGTATTCTTTTATCTGATGTCTTCTGTGATCAGTAGAATGCCTGCTCCAGGAGACAGATCAAAGTTGCCAATCAGCTGGAATGGCAGGATCTATCAATCTTTGTACAATGCTTTCAAGATGTCACTGGAAATGAATACATACTGATTCACTGACTCAAAAAAAAAAAGGTACTAAATTTTATACTTCAATACAGGAATAGACAAGTGAGCTTTCTCCAGAGTTCTGTATTTGAGGCCGACATTTCCAGAAATATGAGATTACACTGAAATCCTCAGATCCACAGATGACAAGAGCACAGAACCCCAGGTGTGTTCTGCCTCCTTCCCACTCCCCAGAGAAGGGCATCAGGGCAGTGACTCTCCTCACTGACACAAAGTCAACATCAGGAAATGCATCAGTCAGCTTTCCGTCACTGTAACAAAGTACCCAAGACAATCAGCTTAGAAGACCAAGGGTTTATTTTGACTCAAAGCTTTTGAGTTCCCAGTCCCTGATGCAGTGGCTCCATAATTTGGGCCTGTGGAAAGGCAGCACATTGTGGAAGAGCTTACAGTGGAGGAAAGCTGCTTACCTCATGGGTCAAGGAGCAAACAGAAAGAGAAAGAAACAAATGCCTGGGGCCCCCTAGTCCCCCGGAGCCCCACAACTCAATGATTTGAAGATCTCCCAGTGGCGTGCTTCTTAATGGCTCCGCCACCTCAACAGCACTGGCCTGAGAACCAAGCCTTACACACACGGCCTCTGGGGCCATTGCACACCCTGACTGGAAAAGGAAATAACAGCATTGGCGGGTTCTTGGTAAGCAAAGAGAGTCTTGCTCTCCTGTCTTCTGTAGAGGGTCTCTGCACAGGCCAAGCTCCTGGCTTCATGATATTGGAGGGCTTTTGTGCGAGCAGCTGTGTGTGCATGAGGAAAGCTTTATGAATGTGAGTTTGCCTCTCGAGAAAGATGGTCTCTTCCAAGACCAGACGGTGACCCTGTTCAAGCCAGCACCTAGAGAATTGTGCCAGCAAGTGCAAGGTTGAGGGAATCCAGCCCAGCAGCAGGCTGGAGAGCCTGAGTTGCTCTGTGCGAGGAGCCCATGTAGAATTCTTAATGCCCAGAGGAGGGAGAGGAGAGGAGGAAAGGGAGAGGAGAGGTCGGGAGAAAGACAGAGGCTGGGTGCTTCTGAGAAGTGCGTGCCTAGCTGAGGACCGAAGTGCCTCCACTCTACCTCCACTGAGTGTGTGCAGTCCGCAGGGCTCACTCTGCGGTGGTTCAGTGGTATAGTGGGAAAAGGTCGTAACAGCCAGAGGGAGGACCGAGAGCAGCCCAGGCATGTAGCCATGTCAGGCAGCCAGGAAGGCCAAAGTCACCCAGAGATCTTTCAAAACAGAATCATAAGAGGAACAGGAAATACTGCTGAACATACACGTGTAAGTAAAGGAAAATGCCAAACTGTACAAAAGTGTGAAATAATAGAATGATGATAATAAATAATTCTTTTAGTAAAATGGAAGACCAAATCAGATTATGAAAAAAGGAACTAAGAAAGCGGAGATAGAAACATATAACATATGAAGAATTCTGATCACTTAAGGTAGGATCACTGCTATCTTTCTCACAAAAGCAATAATAGGCAACAACAGAAAACAGGTTATGAAAACACCAAAAAGTAGTAGAAGAAAATTTCCGACTTGAAAGGAAGCATAAACCCTGGGCTGAAGCCAGTCATGGTGGCACAAGTGTATAATCCTAGCATTCTGAGAGGCCAAGACAGGAGGATTGGAAGTTCAAACCCAGCCTAGGCAATTTGGTGACAGTGAGAACCTATCTCGAAATTAAATAAAAAAAAACTAAGCCAAACCAAAACAAACCAAATAAACAAACAAAAAACCAAGACAAAACAAAACAGTAAAAAGGGCTGGAGATGAAGCTCAGGGTAAGCTCCAACACTACTGAAAAAAAAAAGTGCTAGGTTGAATATTTTCATTGGGTTCAGCAGAGGACACAGTAAGTGCTCACAGCTAATGACATCCCAGTAACCTTAGACTCTCAAGGACAATCAGGAGAGAGCAAAAGTGTGCAGAAAGGAAAATGTGCTACTGATGAGAAAACAGGAGTCAGGTTTGGAAAAAGCATATGGTAAAAAGTACCGTGTCCTCAGGAAGAAAAACAAAGATAGCACTCAAATTATGGGAGAGGTTTTACTTACTTTTTATTAAAATATTTTTATGAATTAATTTTATTTGTATATTTTAAATATACATGATGATCACTTTCATCATAGGGATTTTGAACCTGTACATGACTTACCTCAATTCCTTCTATTTTTTCCCCATCCCCTCATCTTCCCTTCAATCCTTCTTCCCCTCCTTATTTACAAAAGCTTTGTTTCTATTTTTCCTTCTTTTCTCATTATTTTGTTTTTTCCCTTCCTTCATTTTTCCCTTCCCTCGCCCTAGTTCCCCTTCTCAGTTGACCATTTTCTTCCTATTTTATAATATCCAGTATACATTCTGGTCCTTGTTTATTTTGGTTTCTCACATCAGAAAAACAATGTGATATTTACACATGTGTGTCTGATTTATTTAAGAGTATGGTCTCAAGGCTCATCCATTTACCTACAAGTGTCTCAAGTTTATCTTTCTCTATGACTGAGTAGTACTCCATTATATAAAAAACCCCCACATGTTCTTTATCCATTCATTGGTTGATGGGTATTTGGGCTGTTTTCAAGATTTAGCTATTACAAACTGTGCTGCTATAAACATGGGTGCACATATATTGCTGCGGTATGATGTTTTTAACTCTTTTGGGAAGATACTAAGAAGAAGAACCGTTGGGTCCAATGGAACCCTTAGTTTTAGTTTTTTGAGGAATCTCCACACTGATTTCCACAGTGGTTGCACCAGTTTACACTCCCACCCACAGTGGAGAAGAGTTCCTTTCTCCCCAGCACTTGTTATTGGTTGATTTCTTGGTAACAGCCATTCTTTCTGGGGTGAGATGGCATCTCAGCACTGTTTTAATTTGTATCTCTTGAATGACCAGTGATGTTGAACATTTTTTCATGTATTTACTTGCCTTTTCTACTTCATCTAAGACGTGTGTATTCATTTCAGTTGCCCATTTTTGGATTGGGTCATTAAATTTGGGGGGTCTGATTTTTTTTTTTTGAGATCTTCATATGTTCTAGATATTAGTCCCTTGTCTGAGGAACAGCTGGCAAAATTTTTTTCCCAGTCTGTGGGTTGTCTCTTCACTCTGTTGATTTTTTTTTCTTGCTTTGCAAAGACTTTTTTAATAAGATGAAATCCAAGTTGTTGATTCTTTAAAGTAGTTTCTGTGTAGTTTGGATTTTGTTCACGAACTCCCAGTCTACCCCTATGACTTCAAGATTTCTACCTACTTTGTCTTCTAGTAGATTCAGTGTTTCTGTTTTAATATTTAGATCTTTAATATTTAGACGGTGGGAGTGATTTTAAATAAAAAAAGTCAGTGCTTCCAACAAACTCTTAGTAAACGTAACGGGGCAGAGGAATCAGGCTTTTTCAGAGCAACTGAAAAGTAATAAAATTTTACCATATCCATACATATTTACTTAAAAAAATACCGATTATCTGCAGAAAATCCTAGAAGGAATCCCAACAGATGAAAGATGTGTTACCTAGATTGAAATGGAATTAATTCAGGAATGCAGTTGAGGAAAGGCCAGGAGGAGGGCTGAGGAAGGAGTCTGAAACCCCATCACTGTAGCTTGGAGGAAGGAGTTGGAGCCCCTGGAAGCCTATCTTCACAGAGGATGCTGGCTCCACCCAAGGAACTCCATGATGGAGGACCCAGAGGGGTGGCAGAGGAAGACTGTGGTGTCAGTGGGTGGAAGGCCGTGAAAACCTCCAGCCAAAGAAAGCTCTTAGAAATATTCACCCCCTGTATCCCAGATCCCACCACACTCATTCTGCCCCAGGCTCTTTTCCATTGTCTCTGGACTTCACTCATCCTTGCCCTTGCCACTTCCTCCTCCACTGGGGACTCCCCTTCCTTCAGTAAGCTGTTCCCATTGCCACAGGAGAACGCTGTTTTATGCCTATTCTGAAACATCTCTTCGATGTGTACCTCGGGGCCCCACAGAGTCACTCTCTGCTTGTCTTGCTTCCTGATTCCACCCTCTTATGACCCCATCACCCAAGCTGATCAGATCAGA